>MDSB01000002.1:3547-60258 GCA_001754015.1 Brettanomyces anomalus
CCGAGTTCGATTCTCGGTTTCGGAATTATTTTTAATAATATTTTTTTTGTAGATAAGTGTGATTGATTGTGCGGCAGACAAAAGAAACCTCAATATTCAAACGACGACAAATATTAAAGAGAGGTTGAGTATCAATTATAAACACATTTCTCACTGCAAATATCACCAGCGACATAAATACTGTGATATTTTGTGGCTCATATTTTGTGTTCTTTAATAGGGGTTGAATCATGGCATTTCTTTTCAAGCGGAACCCCAAAACACCTACAGAACTTGTTCATGCGTTAAGTGAGCAATTAGGGAAGTTAGACTCACCAGGGGACCGCAAAAAGGCTAGAGAAGAAGTTAGTAGATATCTAGAAAGCATTAGAAGTATCATAGATTTATTACCAGATTCAAAAGAAAATAAGGGGCAAGAGAGTATAACGTCAGGATTGCAACATTCAAATATAGATCAAATTGCGGAACTTGCGCATGAAGTATATTCTACTGACGTGCTATACCCTCTTTTGAGTAAGATACAGAAAATTGAATTTGATGCAAGGAAGAACGTAGTTGCATTGTTTAGCAGTTTGCTACGCAGAAGAATAGGAGACCGCAGCCCCACAATCGACTACCTTATGGGTCGACCACAGATTATTGCGCTACTGCTGGAAGGTCCTGATATTACTGAGGTGAGCTTAAACATGGGAATTATGCTTAGAGAGGCCTTACAGTATGAACAAATCTGTGGCATATGTCTCAGTAGTCCTCAGATATGGCAGTATTTCGGATTCTGTAGATCCGACTCTTTTGAAAAATCTACAGAAGCTTTCTCAACCCTTTCCATGATATTAACCACTCACAGGAAACCTGCATCCCAATTTATAGACGCGAATATGGAACAATTCATCAATGAGATGAACCAACTCATAGTTTATCCGAATTACGTTACAAAAAGGGAATCCATAAAACTTTTGAGCCAGCTTATACTTACTAAGACCAATTATAACCTGATGACAGCCTATGTAAATTCACCGCACAACTTGAAACTGGTAATGATATTACTTGGTGATAAATCTCGAAATATTCAGCTGGAGGCATTCAATGTCTTTAAGGTGTTTGTGGCTAACCCTCACAAAAATAGAGCCACCAGGGATATACTAATTAAAAACAGGGATCGTCTTTTGTCATTTCTTACCGAGTTTCATACAGACAACTCAAAGTACGATGACTTATTTGTGGCTGAGAAAACATTTGTGCTGGATCAAATCAGAAGACTGCCAAAAATACGGCCTAAGATATGCCCCTCTGCAAAAAGCATTGTAGAGGATCATGCAACTATTCCAGAGGAAGATCATGAAATTATTCCAGAGGAAGATCATGAAATCCAGAGGAAGATCAAATTATTCCAGAGGAAGATCACAAATTTATTTTAGAGGAACATCAAAAAAACAAGCACAGAACATCCGTAGAAAGTGCTTATTCTGTCGAGAGTATGCTTGAAGGAGGGGAGGTAGAGCCTCTGCAAAAATTGTGTCCAAGCTTTTTGGTTGATGGTATGGACGAATCTCATGACCAGCTGTATTGCGAGAAAAAGATGGTCGGGGAAAACAGAAACAAAAGACTTCAAGGGTCATCTTATTTAGATCCCAAGCGTTCGGCCCAAAACGTATACACGAATACGAGAGATGCCTTTTCATCAAACGTATCGCCCTCAGCTATTAACTCCGGATCATCACCGCTGAATCATCCTAAACAGACGCCACTCTCCTCCCCATTACCACCGGGAAAGAAACCATGAAGCAGTAATTACTAAGTTAAGATCGGAGTTGATTCAATACGGGCTTACAAAGTGACAGAACTAAGTCAATCATATTTCTCTTGCTTACTCATCTCAAACTCTATTATACTTGTTTTCATTCTTTTCATTGTCAATGAAGAGATAAACTTTGCTATGAATTCATTTTTTTTTTTCATAGCTTTGATGCATTCGCAGTCAGCTATTACGTTACGTGTTGATTAATTTATATAAATATGTCATATTTCAAAACTTCAATCCAGCCAATTCTTTAAAAATAGCATCAGCCTGCTGCTCTCTGTTATTTTTGTCATTCGAACCTGCCTTGAATATGGATGAAAGAGCAACACTTTCTTTTTGCTCCACATTGCTTTTATCTAACTTACGGCTTTTGAAAGCTCTATAGGAATCCATGGTGACTAAAATATTGGGATAAAAAAACTCACCTTCCAACGTTTTATCTATTACTATGATCCCATCTTTTAACATCTTATTAAGAAAGCTCTCTATGACAATGTAACTGATCTGAAGTCCTTTAACTTTTTGTATTTGTAAAATGGACAATCCCGGATGACTAGATAATATCTGCAAGATCTTTCCCATTACAGAGGAAGAATCAAGCTTCTTCCACGATATTATGTATACTTTCAGCTCACTCTCAGAATTCGCAGAAGTGTTAGTTTCCTCTTTCTTCGTGAGTGATATGCCAGTTAAGACATAATTGAAATTAAATTTTGAGAATAACAAAATTGCCTTCAGGACTTCTTCAGGAGTAGCAATATCGAAACCACATGCCTCATTATAAGATGCATAAAGCTCGTACAATGTAATGACACCATTCCGCTTTTCTAAAATGTCTTCCTCGACGAGAAACTCACATATATGCCTTGAAAGTTCTTTTAAATAAAGATTATAAACAAACTTGTGGGTGCTAGAACCTTTTTTTGCATCAGTAGCTCTCTTCAAACTTTGTAAACTTGAAATTTCAGAATATCGACTTTTTGCTTTCATAAATTTACCTTTTCTTGTAAGCATTGTTATTAAAGTCTTCATGGTATTATGTGAAGTCTGAAATATCTCCAGATCACTATTATTGGATTGAATCGACTTCTCTTCGGCCCCAAGAAGAACATTTTGGTACTGCTGTCCAAGTCTAATGAGTTGTATTCCCTTTTCAGAAATGTTATTAAGGTCTTGCAAAGAATCATTAAGGACTAATGAAGTTTCATAATTCTTCTGTAGAAATGACGTCTGTAAACCATGAATACCCACACTGAGACCGACATCTCCACTAAAGGATAAATTTCTCTTACTTATTGATGAACTGACCGCCCCCTTGTTAACACCATTATTTTGCTGGACATTTTCCCAGTCACGGGTTTGCATTGCCTGACATAACTTTTTATAAAAATTATGTTCACCACCTAACCGGAAACTTAGCTTTATAACACAATCGTCAATAGATTCCGCTAACTCTAAACGAAATTTTGTGCCAACTTTTTCTCTAACGGATTGGCTCGAATGATCGTCCAATGTATAATTCGATGTTGATTTATACTTAGCAGGCTTTTTAGAAGGCAACGTGGCACCACACATTTCACAATGAACCATAGAAGGATGATTAACAAATGTACAGCGTGGACATTGGTACATATTGATGCTTAGCAGATCAATTTTAGGTGGCCCCTCATTTTGGGAGTGCTGTACTTGACTCTTCTTACTGTTCGCAATATGGTCCATACTTTTTTGTAAATAACTCCATCTCGCAGCCACACCACATGCAGCACATTTTGGTGCAGTTCCAATTTCATGTCGAATATTATTAATAGTATTACCATTAAGTTTGAAAGTGTTTGATAAAAAACAGATCGGACATATCCAAGTAAGCTCAACATCTGTATGAGAGCCAAACTGAGCAGATGTGTTATCCGATGGACTTTGTGCTCTATCGAAATCAGATTCTTTCAATTTCTTGCCGCAACCAGTAAAAGATCTTTTGATATCGCTATCATGATGTTTCAATATAATTTCAAGCTTTGGACTGGAAGTGAGAAATCCGGTATGTAAGGTGCATTGCAATATTTCTAAGAGGTCTAACGCTATTGCCACAGCTTTATTCGAACTCATTACCCCTGTTTCTGGGACATAGATAATTCGTCTGTTAGTGAGATATACACGCCCATGTTGATAGTCCAATAGCTTAGAAGTACCCTGATAGAGTCCGACACCATCCTGAACGGCAATATCATGCTCCAAGTTTTCAAAAACTGGTCTATGACTTGTCGATAAAGTAATGGGTATCCAGTATTTTGAGTGGTACATTTATTTGTACCTTATAAAATTTCTGAATTTGATAATCTATAGAAACAAATAGAAAGATAATATAAAGAGTGTGTCGATTGAATAATAAGATAAAATAGAGAGGTGGCTTGATTATAATAATGAAACGAACAGAGATAACCTAGGAGATAACACTAAGCAAAATATAAAATAAATAAACAACCCAACACCATATCAAATTGGTGGTAAAAGTCGACAAGACTGGGCAAACTAGAAGACTTATTTTTATTATTGAAATTGAAAACAAGCGTTACACATTACCGTAAAATTGCCCAAATTTAGCATCGATTATACATAGTGAGTAAAATTGTATATATCTTAAGATATGACAAGAGAATGTAAAAGAACAAGCAAAGAAGACAATTCTTTTAGAGCTGCCACCGGAGAATTGCATGTGGCAATCTGACTCTTTAGGATAGGACGAAATAAATCTGTGTGATCCCTCAAAAGTTCGGAAACGTGGTCAAGAGCTGCAGAATTTTGGGGGCCTAAAGTTATTATGACAGTGTTAATTAAACGGAAGGCAGGAACCAAAAAGCAAATGGCTTTATTCCTGGTGGAAGGATTAACAACAATATCTGGATCGAGATTTAGAATGGGAGATGAATTCAATATTGACAAAATCTGAAGATGATCAAGGTGCTGAGCTCCACGCCGTGTTTGAGCGATACGGGTTAGGAGAAGAAGTGTAACTTCTTCAACAGAATCGCTAGGATTTGTAAATGGAGAAACTTCAAGCTTTTTTATGAGAGTCGGTAAAAAGGTGGATGATGCGCAAAGATGGTCAATGACAAAGTTAGAATCCTTAGAGTCTGTTTGAAGGTAAGTGGCAGCTTGCGACAACATGTCTAGAAGAATAATGGCTGGTATACGAGCATTCGAATCGGCCAGAAGAGCATCGTTAAATATGAAATTCATCAATCTTGAATCTAAGGCTTTCACTTCGACTAGAACTAGCTGCAATCCTTTCTTTGTATCCTTACTTAACATGTGACTTAATACCCATGTAAGAATTGTGTAAGAAGTAACCCTAGAGCTCACTGGCAGTTGAGGAAGGCGAATACCGGTGATAGCAGTCGATCCAAGAGGGGCTAGGGATGAGACTAGCTCGGGCGAGATATTAACGCGATCTAAATGATGTAATAAGGACAAACACATAGAAAGAAGATCTGCACTATATGAAGGGTCACGGCTGAAATAGTCATCAATCAAGGGAATTGAAAGTTGTAAGAGTTGTAGCGCAAGCGAGACGTTTATAGATTCACCACTAACCGCAAAAAGTTGAGCTAATATAGTCCAGTAATGGAGGTACTGCGCCAAAAGTGATTTGTAATCATCAAATGCGGCCGCAGCTAATAAAACTGACTTCAACTCAGATTTTTCGTTCCACAATAAAGCAGTACCGTTTTTCATCTCATCAGATTGAACAATGCCCATGGAGTGTACTTCTTTACCATAAAGATCAACAAGTTCATCCACAGTAGAGAAATCATAATGGCCTGCTAGAGGAAGGTCAAGAACCGATGATCCGTTTCGAATTCTTTCCATGACATAAGAAAAATCAAACTTTGCAAACAGTGGATCAGGGTTACTCACTGAGTTCTGTGCTTCAAACTGAAGAACATCCAGTAAATCAAATAATCTTGAGGCACCCATCGAAGAACTCTCATTGACAATGGCATCAAAATACCTCTTCGGCCAAGTGACTGAACCAGTTGTAGAAACAGAACGCAATTCCAAAATAAGTAATCTGATAAGATAAAATCTGTATTCAATAAATGACGCAAGAGTGGCCAAACTGATACCACCATTGGTCTGCAAAAAAGTGTTTCCACTAGAAAAATTTTGTTTGAATTGCTTTCCTTCCCAATATTGATCCTTATAAACTTTTCTTATAAAGGAAATAAGAGCAAGGATACAGGAAGAGTCAACTTCATTGACCCGACGAAGCCAACCTAACACACAGGGTCCAATAAGAGGATTATCGCAAAGTAGAAAGAGTAAACGTGAAGCCAAACTGCAAAAACGAACTGAATTGAAATATAGTGAGGAAATCTCGTTCAAAGATAACATCTTTGTTGTTTCAATCAAGGCAAGTACAATTGATCTTAAGAGTGAGTGTGGTGATAATATACTACCCATATCTTGCGAGTCACCTAAATTGGTATCCGAGACTGAACCAAGAACCATTCTTGATGTATCAAATCCTAGGAGGAAATGCGACACACGAGGTTTGGAAGGATCTTTACCAGTTAAATCACTGACCAAATAATCAAGAATTTCGAGCTTCAAATTAGAATCAAGTTTAGAGTTAACATTATCATACGATTCAAATTGCTGAATGAAACCTAACCGAATCCTTCTAGAATCGTCAATTGTCTCATATAAAGTTAATAATCTGTTAGAGCACAAAAGACTTGGAGCAGTTTTATCGACAAATACAGTATTTGCCGAAAGACGAGCAATAAGTCGTAAACAACGCTGTGCCAAATCAAACTTCCTTGAAGATATGTATAATGAAACATCAGAAACAAACGTAGTGTTCAGCATAAGAGCTTGATGTAAGTAAGCAAGGCCATCAGAGGAAGAAACGCTTGATATAAGGCTCTCATCACAATATTTGTTTCCTGATAATCTTAAAACGGGTAGTAACTCATCTATAAGGAAATTTTGCCTATCTAATAAAATACTCATTAACTGGATGCATTTGTCTGTGAGTAATACTGTAGAGCTTGTGTCCGGTAAAGCATTGATAACATCTATTCCTGCATGTGAAATTGAGAATAAGATTTCGTAAAGTGAGGAATCACATATAAGACACAATAGTAAAGAACCCGGGTGACCTTGAAGATATTGAACAATGCTTTTTCCAGAAGCTAAGTTATCCATATCAACTATGCCAGCAGCAGTTGAATTCTTAGATAATTCAGGATTGATTTGACTTATGCATTCTACCCACATATCCAAGATAATAAGTTCAACAACAACCTTTCTATTGATTCCAAGTGTAGATTTCTCCGTTTCCTTTAGGATCCTGACTGTGGCCTCTAAATAAGATGATACACCTGGTCTATGAGTACGGGAACCAAAATTTGAGGGGAATGGTAGCTCAAACGCTTTGAAAGAAGCTGCCGGTTCCGGCTTCAAAAGTGCTTTTAAAAGACGAACAAAACCGAGGATGTCTTCGTAATTGTCTAACTTCTCCAAAATTATATCCTGGGCTCTTTTGCTCACATGAGAGTTGGAAAGTTGACGAGTAAAAAGCCAGTCATCAAGAACTTCCCAAAACTTCTTTCTTTCTGAGTATAATGAGCCAACTAAAGATGCCATAACAGACATGGCTGCTCCACCCAATGGTGTTGAGGCAAAAAGAAACCTTGACAAGAGTCTTAACAACTGATAATCATCACTGGAAAGAAGGCCAGAACGTGCCTGGGAACTATTCTTTGCGACACTTTCGAGAAGCTGGAATAACCCCGCAAGGAAAAGAATAGAATCTTCGCCCAATTGGCGTTTTAAGATTGTTGATTCTTCTTGAATAGATTTGGACATTATAGACAATTCTTCAGCATTACTGGTTGTATGATTCGGAGCTGTTTTGGAAGATGTAGAGAACGCGGAAAAAATACTGGATGTAGGTTTCACCTTATCATCTATCTTTGTACCATTTGAATCCATAGTGTCTCCAGTAAGCTCCTTGTTATACTGAGCAATTGAAGTGTAAATCGTGGACCAACTGACACAATTTAGTTTCCCAAGAATTGAAAAAGAACTATTTTCGCCATTAAAAGTGCTTGACTTTGCCGTAGGATCCTCAATACCAGAAGAATCATTTGTAATTTGTAAGAAGTTGAAGGCTTGAACTGCATTTTGAGCACCACAAGCAAGGGCTGATAGGAAAACACAGAATACTGAAACAATAAGAGGACTATTGCAATGTGATCCCCACTGAAGGAAACCATATGCAGGACTAACATTACCATCATTAGAATGCTGCCAAAAAACGGAACCTAATTCCGGTCTACCATTAAAAATATAATACATTGCCAGGTAAAATCGTTCTAGATCAGAATTCTCAGCCATGGAGTCCAATTCTGGCTGTTCAGACGATAGAAGAAGATCCTCTTCCTTGTCTCTCATTTCAGTTAAAACAAAGGCAGCATTTTCTATGAATGACAAAACAAATTCAGCAAACACAGGAGCAAGAAATTCAGATGTCCTTAATGAAAGATGATTCTTACGGTACATGAAAAAGAACTCCTTATTTTCAGAATTGTTTTGCTGAGAATTAAATGCTTGACTAACAAATTTTGAATGGTTCATGGCTGTCTCGTTTGCACGATCTATTCCTAAAATCGAAATGTTTCCACCAACTGCACTGCCACTTGAATTTGAATCAACGCCAGAGTTTGTAGTAATAGAATCTTGATCATCTTTCAATAAAAGAGGAACCAATCTTGGGATATGACGTTGGAAAAGAGCCCTAAAATCATAGAAAAGTCTGAAAGATGGGTCGCGAACTCTGGTCTCAGCGCATACATTCATGACATATTCAAGTGCACCTCCAATAGAAATGCAATTGCGTAATGGTACAGCAACAGACTTTTCGAACGGGTATTTCTTGCTTCTAGAAGTTGACTTCTTACACCAAGGAATGAAGTGTGATAGAAAATGAACAAAAATAAAGGCTTTCATAGGTGACTCGGCCAATTTAGTCGTATCAGTTGTATCCTTTATCACAATTGCATGAAAAGACGCAATATCTGCATCCTGCCAGCTCTCTAAACAAGCAATATGCTTTAATATTCCAGGCAAAATACATAATGAGAAAATATCCTCGATCCTCATGGACAACAAATGGTTGAAGAACTTAGAAAAATTGGCAAAACTGGATGAATTAAAGCTTTGCAGATCTTGACCATTCGTAGACTTGCTATCCTGAATTCCAGTAATACCCCAATATATTTCTCCAAGAAGCTGATACTGCCTATAGAGTGAGCCCCGACAGTACTCAACACCATGAACAATTGGTCCACCAAGAGCATATGTTCCAAGAAGTTTGGATTGTTCAACAAACTGACTGGTACCTTTAAGCTCATCTTCTATCTGTTTGAATGATTCTAGTAACTTTGGAGACTGTCCTGCCATCAATTTTAGAAAATGAGAGCTGGCATTGTCCAGATCATGGCCAATAATGCACTGTGAACTTCCGTTTTCTTGCACTATAATACCATGGCAGACATAATAGGAAACAATCTGTAAAATGTAAAGACGACGGGTATGATAAGCCGCGAGTCCGAGATCAAGAAACTGCATCCCCAACCTTCCTGGCTCATCCTGTGAAGCATAAAATAGAGTCTCTGCGGCTAGAATCTCATCTAAATTAAGTCTGTCTGACAACTTGAGTGCGGTAGCTTTGAACTGATCGTTCAACTCAAACTGTGATCCATCTAAAAAAGTAACTTTCCCAGATTCAACACTCTTCTTGGAATTGGGGTTCTTCGCTGGGTGAACCAGGACATTAAAAAGATCATCCTTTAGCAAATCTATATAAGAAATTTGAGCATCGAAACTTTCATTCTGGATCGCCGAGTAAAGAGACTGAAATGGGGTGGTTGATATATGAAGCTGCATCTTCAAATTTACCATGAACTATGGTTCAAAAGTGCTATATTACTAAAACTCTGTTGATAATTCAGTGAATCAAGATGTCTTCTCTCACTGATAACTTTCAAAACTTGTGTCCCATAAAGACAGGAAAAAATTCAAATGAAAAAAAAAAAAATACTCCCGGTAGTAATAACATTAATACAACAACAATAACAAAAAAACAAAAAAGCCCTGTCGCTGTCCCATCTCAAGCTCTCCCCACTACGTACACTCAGATCACCTTAGAAAAAGATGAATGGAAAGGATGTAAGGCAATCAAGAAAGCTAAGTAAGGTGATCCAATTTTGATTAAGACGGGAAATTATAATTAAAATAACTTATTCTTTTTAATCATATTTTGCAAAGGTGGGCGATATTTCAAGAATGCAACCAGAATTTCCTCATATTGATCCGACTGATACCAGACTTAGATGGCTCCCTCCTTGCAAACGAATATACGGTCCCAAAGAAGTGACTTTATTCAAAAGATCTCTTGCAATTGATCACATAAGCGCTGCACTTTCATTGATTTGCGACAAAGTCAGTCTTACAGATGTACCTCCAGGTGTTTTAGACGACAAGCGAGTAGAATTTGAAAATGCATATCATCCAGGAGTTGCACTATCGAATCAAAGAAAATCTCGGAGTGTCTTACCAAAGCATACGGAACTGCCGAGTAAGGAGGTTCGAAATTTTGATTTCGATAAACTATCAGAGCCGGTGAAGGCAGTGTTGCATTTATTAAAGAAATTGGATGTGCTAATAGTCGATACACCACCATTTAAAGGACCCAGGAGATATGGAAACATGGCTTGTAGAGATCTTCACGATAAATTGAATTCAAGGGTTGATGAGTGGATTCGAGCAGATTTCGGAAAATGGTACTTGAAAAAAGATGAAACTACTGATAAAGATGCTGATTCAAGTCAGAAATCAATATATAACTTCGAAACAGAACTCAAGTACTATTTTCTTGGCTCGTTTGGGTCCAGGGAACGTTTAGACTTTGGAACGGGGCATGAATTATCATTTCTTGCATTTCTTGCTTCTTTGTTGATGTGTGATATTCTTCCCAGAAACGAAACAACTGGTGTTGAGTATCTTATCCTATTCTCGAAGTATTACGATTTGGTTCGAAAACTGATACAAACATATACATTAGAGCCAGCTGGTTCGCACGGAGTCTGGGGTTTAGATGATCATTTCCATCTTATCTATATTTTAGGAGCATTTCAAATGGTGGACTTTCATAGTTTACAGAAGGGAGAAAAAAGCATAAATGCACTCAATTATCGCATGGGACTCACTCCCTCATCAGCGTTGGATTCACGGACTTTGAAACAAAACAGGACACGAAATCTTTATTACAATGCCATAGCATTTATCAAGAGAGTGAAATTTGGGCCGTTTAATGAACATTCACCTTTACTATTTGAGGTTTCTACATCAAAAACTTGGGAAAAAATCGCAAAGGGAATGCTTAAAATGTACTATGGTGAAGTCCTTTCAAAATTTCCAGTTGTGCAACATTTCTACTTTGGCCATATCCTCTATCCTTGGATCGATAGGCAAACAGGTAAACCTTTACCAGAGACTTCTCCAGAGGATGAAGAACCATCAGGTGCAGATCTGCAAAATAATAAGTATGATATCAGCTCCAGCGATAGTTCCGGAGCCTTCGACATATTAAAAGAAGGATCGCCAACAAATTTTAGAAGTGGACCCGAAGTTGCCATGGATTCTCTTTATCTGAAAAGAGAACGAGAATTGGAAAAGTTACATAATGAAAGAGAAACAACAAGCTTTACAGGAAAACGTAAAGGCAATGAATTACCTACAAGTAGATCAATGTGGCCTTCGAACACTCCGAAAGAATGGGAGAAGTCAAAATGATTTTATGTCAATGCTTAACTTAAATTCAAAGGTTGCAAATGAGTACTGACTTATATCTAAAAAACTTTTTTAAGCAACAATTGGTAAGTGATCTTTGTACGACGAAATCTATAGAGCGTTTACTTATTGGAAAAGCTTAGAAGTGAAGAAATTATGTAATTTATGCACTATAAATGAATTACGCGCACAAGCAAATGAAATATACTAGATGAAAAAGCAAGGTAAGAAAAGAAGAAGTATAATAATATAATATACCCGGTTACCACCAACCCCTTTTTTTTGTGTACAAAATAACTCTCATGCTTCTGGGTTCTTTGTTCCGTGAGAGATCTTTTTTGTCACCGATTTTTTTTTTTAATTTTTTCCTTTATTTACCTTCAATTTTTTTTTAGTTTTGTTTTTGCATTCATTTTATTTTTTGTCCTAAATTTATTTTTAATTTTTTTTTGGTTTTTTTTTTATTTCTCTTTTTTTTTATTTTTTTATTTATTTATCCGTCTTATGTGAAGCTAATCCCCAACTTCTTTTCGTATCACCACTTCATCTTTTCGTATTTACGTACTTGCCATATAGAAAAAGACAGTTAAGACACAAGAAAATTTTTTCTTGTGATTACTTGATCCTAGCAGCTACAAGTTAATTATCATTAAAGCTGCTAACATCTTTCATAGGTGATGTTTTATAAGACAGACATCAACTTGAATAACTCAGTTAACCAGAGACTTCCTCACATTACGCTCCCACCAAACGTTCCACCACCTCTTGAATTTCTTCATACACACAAAAGCTCAATTATTGGTAGCCAAGAATACTACCTTCCACAACCTTACCAGCATACGAGCAACTATAATAGCAATATAAGAACAACACCATCTAGCCGGATGAATAACTTGGACAGTACTATGAATTATCAGAAAAGCAACGAGAGCACGACATCGGATAGAAAAGGTGAGCAGATTTCTGTCAATACGATGACGAACGCAAACTTTTATCCTACAAATACAACAGTGAATGGGATCGCAAAGTCTAACAATCTTATTAATGTTCAGTATATGCCCACCGGAGCACAAGGGGTGGCACCACAGGCTCAGGTCCAAGCTGCTATACAGAATCAGCAGCAGACGGCCATGGTAGCAGCGGGATTGCCCACTCAAATGGCGCCGGTGTCGAGCATTGTGCCTGCAATGAAGAACCAAGTGGGTGCTGATGGAAAAGTGCAGAAGAGAAAGAGAGGTAGACCAAGAAAACACCCAATAACGCAGAAAGAAATTGAGTTGAAGAAACTCCGGAGCAGTGGAATCAAGAGAAAGAGAGGCAGACCAAGACTTCCTCCTCTTGAGACGAGGCAGAAATCCAAGTACACCCGTCATAAGAAGAAGAACAAAACTGTAGGGTCCACTAAGAACAGTAAAAAATGACCTGCGACACTGTTCTGTATTTGTGAAAAGTAGTGTATATTTTTTTGTTTATGTATTTTTGAAAGGAATCATCCCTCTCGAGTGGTGATCCAATATAATAAAAGAACTTAGGAAGCCAGGAGATAGTAATTGATTAATAGGGGAAAAGAGGATACGACATTGAACATGCGAGTGATGCGAAATAAAGGAGTTAGGAGATCTCGATTTTTTTACTTTTTTAATTTTTTCAGTTTTTTGATTTGATTAAATTTCTTTGTTCGCTGATAAGGGCTTTAAATCCTTGATTCAAAATGAGATCGAGTCTTCCTGTTTCTGGCTGGATAATTACAATTGTACTCATAGATCAAGCCATACTGTAAAGAGTACTTTGTTGCAATTGAACCCCACAGTTAAAGTAGCACTTTGTGTCTAAAATTGTATTTCTTATCTTTCCGGTCCATTTACCCTCTACACAACAAAGATCTTCTTAGTACGTTGTGGATTAAATACATATGTAATTTATAGAAACTATTTCTTCTGAATTGTCTTATACCACTCTATCATCATGTCCGAAGCTGAAGAATGAGGCACATTTCCAAGTTTGAAGCCGCCTTTTTTTATGCAGATCAAGGGATCGTCAATTACATTAAATCTTCTGGGGTCATAGTACAGATTCTCGTCGTCTGTAAAGTACTTCGAATAAAATTCCATTTCATCCTTGCTGCTCATAAATCCGTCCCGTCCCTTAAAATTCAAATCGAAAACGGTGTCATCTGTTGAAATAGCATCTTTAGTCTTTCCAATTTGATCTTCAGAAGCGGGAAGATCTGAAAGATCTGAAACAACATTAGATGGTAACGATAATACCGTATCATTTTTCTCCTCCATTGTACTTCTTCCTCCTTCCGAGTCACTAATTGTACTAATATCTGCAATGTCCTCATCCCCAAACAAAAATTTGCTGTCTATCTCATTAATAACAGGTTCGTCCCCTGCACTTTCTGCCTCTTTTCTCTGTCCAATTTCCTGTTCTTGTACTTTGGCGTGTGCATCTTTCTTGTCATCTAGCATATCGAAGAAATGGTCATTTTCTGACTGAGTCTTTAACTTAGTATCAACTTTCAAAGAATCAAAGTCTTCATTGTCACATAATTTATCTCCCTGCTCATCACCCTTCAATTCATCGTCAGTAAACTGTGAAAGATCAATCAAAACTGGTTCGTTTGTCTTGTCCTTCTTCTTTGCATCAGTGTTTCCAAGTGAACTGGAAAACAATTGGCTTGGAGTTAATTCATTGTGCTCGTCCTCATTACTGAGTAAAGTCTCGTCGGGTTTTTCAAGCTCCAGCTCCTTTTTCTTCCCGAGTATCGCATTTTCCTGCTTCTGCTTCTTGCTAACAGCTTTTCTGATCATCGTAGACGCAGGTCTAAATCCAGTTTTTGCATTATCGGGTATGAACATCTTTTTGGTGAGCTTCATTTGCCTATTATCCCCCCCATTGTCATTCTTCGCTTTCTTGCGCTTCCTGCTCCTCTTATTCCTCTTTGCTTTGCTTTTCCTGACAGATGTTGCCGAAGCAGCCTCCTCCATAAATGCATCGTCATCCCCATCATTCTCATTAAGCAAGTTCTTGTTGGTCTCTGGAATACTGATTGTTTTGAACACTAACCTAGGTTTGCATTCCTTTGGTATAATCCTGTCCGAAGCATGGAGATCAATTATATTATCGTCACTTCTAATTTTGTTCTGTATCCACCTATAATTATCCATTGCCCTTGAGAATTTGTCACGCTCATTCGAGCTGAACAACATGACAACATTTCCAGCTCTTTTACGGCCTGTTCTTCCCATACGCTGGATGTTCTTAATTGGAGAAGACGTCGAGTCAAAGCAAACAATCATATCGACCTCTCCGATATCTAAGCCTTCTTCTCCAATCGATGTTGCCACCAACACATTGTAAATGCCTGCCTTAAATTTCGTGAGAAGTGCTTTCTGATCTTTCTGCGACATTCCTTTGGCCTGTGCATTTTCCGAAGAGCCCAAGCGAGTAGCCACTGGGCTTGCGGAATCTTTTTCGTTGCTTTTCTTCTTCTTGGAGCACTTCTTCTTGCGCCCTTTACTGCTTCGAAAAGCTTTCTCATCGAATCTGCTTTTCTCTTTGGCCTGGCCAATGAAAATGTGAGGTCGGACCAAATCCCCAATACTGGAATCTGTTCTTGGAATGAGCTTATTTGCACTTTCGAGACAGCGAACTATCTCAAGTGCGTTGTCTCTAAATTCGGTGAACACTATAATGGAAGAGTTACCCTGATTGTTCAGTTCTTTCATATGTAGAAAGTCTGTGACTCTTTTGACCAGCTCCTGGAATTTGGTGTGAGAGAATGCTCCAGCAACAACATTTAGGCTAGAATTCATAGCTTTCTTGGTATCTTCGACCATCAGATGCTCGACGTAGTTCTTAAGCTCGTTTATCTGCGAACTGAAATAGAAAGATGCCGCCAATTTATTCGTTGATTTCTTCATCTGATACTTGGTGGTGAACTCAGTGTACTTGTTGAGAAAAAAACTGTAGAAAGTGACTATTCCATAGACGTTGAGACGGCGAAAAAAGTTTCCAACCTCTGAGAGAAGCCGCAAGATAAAGAAATACGTCCATTTGAGACCTTCAGGAAGCCTGTGATTGGCCACGACGGCACGTGACTTTTCCACGGCCATGAACTGGTTAATCCGTGCGGGATCAGTTATATCGTAGATCCCGGCGGAATTTGCTCGCTTAAGTACAGGTAAAATGGCTTCAGAAATAAGCGTCACTGCATGCTGAATCTCAGGTGTCACTTCACAGTCAACTTCAACTAAAGAACGTGAGTTCATGTATTGGAGAACATCAGGATCTTTGTCGGTCCTAAGTTGGATCGAAGATATGTCAAGATTATCGACAACTGTTTGGACAGATTCGATCGTTGCGCCAGGTGTGGCAGTTAAGGCAAGAACACGGAAGCTAGTGTTAAATTTGTCAAGTCTTTCTATGACTTTGCAATACGCATAACTCCCACCTCGTGCCCGGTGGGCCTCGTCTACCACTATGCAACAAACATTTCGCGGGTCCACGAGCCCAGAAAGTAAATCGTTCGCGACCACCTGCGGGGTGGAAAAAAAAACACGCCGAGTCTCCCATAGAATAGCCCTGTCCTTGCGGGTAACGCCAACGAGCACCGCGGTGTCCTCCAGCGGGAGACCCGCTATTCCGTAGCAGGCACGCATTTGCTGGGCCACGAGAGGCCGCGTTGGTGCCATGAAAATTATCTTCGCCCGCGCCACCCACCGGTAGAAATTCAACATCACCGTGGCCGCAATGAACGTCTTACCGAGGCCAGTAGGGAGCGAACACAAAACATTTTCCATCACTGCTTTCCTCACAATTTCCTCCTGGTACTTTCTCACTTCCAAGTTGGAAGGGTAAATGATCGTGTTTAGATTGCTCTTATCTAATTCGTGATGAGTTTTGCTGAAGCTTACGCTTTCTTTCACCTCCTCATATACGGTTCCTCCATCTAGTGTGCACTGCCCCGAATGAGTAATATGACTGTGTCTATTAATTGCACTTGAGTCCTTTTCGTTCTCGCTGCTTGATCCACTCCAGTCACTGAGCTCTTCCAGAAAGCTCTGATCACTGTCCATTACTAGCGTAGAAGCAGCAAGCTGATGCTTGAAGTTTGTATTACTCTGGATCAAAGTAAGGTGAAAAATAAAGTTACAGTATTATTACCATCGCGTAAAGAAAACGCGGGCAACGAGAATCTAATCTCGAGTCGCAAAAAGTATTTTCTGCTGATCCAAGCAAAGAAAATGTTAGTACCTTGGTAGATATTTTATAAGCAAGAAATCTAGATCTTGAGATCATAAGAAGGAATTGGGCAATGGCCGCTTCTAAAGCTTCACTCTATGCGAATATACGAAGACTGTGCACTTTAGGGGTGGATCCCCTAATTCCGGATCAAAACAAGTTTAAATATGTGGCATCGTCTTTCTAATGATTACTCTGGCTATATCTGGTATGATTGATCATTTGCAGCACTCTCTCTAGTACGGTAAAATCTACACATGCGAAAATACATGCGGCGGCCCTCGGATTTTCAATAAACACAGCCTTCCCCCGAATGCCGAGAGGAAGAAAAAAAAAAGTTTTAGCACATAGAGGAGGAAAATAATAGATATGGAAGAAAGGGAAGGGAAGCTAATGATATGAGATGGTCATGATGAAATTTGAAAAATCAATAATGAAACGAAAACCGGAAATCTAAGGTCACACAAAAATGAGATCGGCCGCATATTGTATACTTTCACAACCTTGTATAAGTATGTTATTTATATTGTGTCTGGCTTAGTGATCTATATCATTGTACGATTTCAAAAGACTTTCGATTTTTGTACGTTTCTGGGGACCAAATTCCCTGAGCATGTGGCCAGTTAATGTTGGAAAAGATATGGAAATAAAGTATGGCGGGCCACACAAAAAAGCGCCATACAAAGTCCGGATGTTATAACCGTTTGATCTTAACTTAAACTTTTTTTCTAGCTGTATACAGCAAACCACCGTACCCCTCAAGTGACTTCGGGCTGATGTAAGGAGTGGGGAACCGACATTGGAAAAATTTCACCTCATGGTAAATTAATGTGCAGGGAAATTTTTTTTAAAGGAAAGGAGGGCGGATAAAGAGAAAAAAAAGTGGGAACAATGCCACGCGGTTCTGGTTTGACACAAGCGATGGCCACATCCAAAAAGGGTCATTCTTTTTTTGCTGTATTATAAATACAGAAAGAATGCCCATCCCTCAATCAAAGATATATCTGCCTGTAGTAGGAGAATAAGACTGAGCAGTTATGGCTCTGTTCGAACAGAAAGTTATTAGCTTGATATAAGAAGGTTTATTCTTTCACCGCAAAAATCTTTCTTATTAGAAATCTGTCTGATCAGTAGCGATTACTCAAACAAACGAATTTTGGTGAATCAGATTGTGAAATTTTGACTAATCAAATCACTTAACTCAGATCAGGAATAGGAAATCTAATAGCTTCTATAGTTATTCGGGTTTGGCTGAAGTATAAGCCAGGTATTTCATACATTCATAGAAAGCTGACCGAAATGTCGTCACTCGAACCAGTGTTCTCGGTGGGCAGAGGTGGTGCCGGAAATATGATGAATGCTAACATGGCACAGAAGGCAGAAAATGAGGTTGTTCTTCAAGAGGAGGAGATCAGAAAGGGAAAGAATAAGAGTGGGGGTTTTAAAGCAGACAAAGAGGGAAACTATACAGTTTCTGCAGGAAGAGGAGGTGCCGGAAATATATACAAGGTGAAGGAAGATCCAGTGACAACACGAAATAGGGAAGATGCCGAGAAGCAGGATCGCGAAATGGAGGATTTACGACCCGTGTATTCAGTTGGACGAGGAGGTGCTGGAAACATGGTTCGGAGGAATAAGAAGAAGGACAAGCCAACCAATGATGTGATGAATACAACTATAATGGAGGATATAAATCGCAACATCTCGCCGGTCCACTCTGGTGCTTCTGGGAGGAGCTATATGGAGAACTTACAGAAGAGCACATCTAATAACAAGGGTCACAAGTTTATGCACAAGCTCAAGAATCTGTTTACCTTCAATTAATGTAAAATAATGATGCTGCTTTCATAATTTACAATACGGGTTTGGCCCATGCAGCAAGAGGCACGGAATGACCGTTACATACGTTTGTAATAGCTATAAGATAATGAGAATTCGTAACGCAAATAAATAAATAATAGTGTAATAGATAAGAGCTGGCTGACTGTGAATGAAAGCAGCACACTAGAAGCCACGAGCTGTGACGACAGCTTCTTACTAGTGTAAGGATGCATCTGAATTATGAGTGAGGGAGCGACGATTAGAACAAAGTAAAGTACCTACCAGTCATATGGGTCGACATGGCTCAGTAGCTCGATTGGCGGAACATTAAAGTGTGTATATCTGGAAGTAAATGAGAATGATGAATCACAGGAAACAGCCAGTAATAGCATGCTTCAATTTGCTTCACTTACTCACAACTCTAGTTCATATTTATGTGAAAGCTCTTTATCCTTCACACTAGCACACAAGAAAGCACCATGCTCATCCAGAAATAGTGTTAGCACATTCAATGCTCCCATGGATGCATCCCCACCCACTGTTTCCAATCGTGCTTAGCTCTGTAAAAAAGCCAAAACCACATTGTAGCACCAAGGAAAGTCGCAGTGTATCTGTATATGGCTGGTCCGTGTGGCACAGGAGCTCTTGATATATTTGGTGCTGCCATACTTATACTTGTATAGACGTTGATAGTTTGGTGAAATTAGAGTGAGATATAATAAAATACAAGGGATAGCTGTCTTTGCTCTGAAAAAAGATTAAATACACCAACTTTTTGGTTTCGTACTTTTTTCCCTCTCCTCCCTTCCAATACCCCATGACTCTCCAAGATGTCTTTCTCTATACAAAGATTGCATCCCTACACCGTACTATTTTTATCCCGGTATATATCTCTCTTCTTTTGATTTTGATCTAATGAACCACACCATACTGGCGGTTTACCATGATCACACTGCTATTTCGTATATATAAGTGCATTTTCTGCTCAATAAATTTGTTTTGATTGCTATCTAATTACACAGATTTAAATATGAGACTTATACCGTCTTTTTCGGGGAATAACAACGATTCTGTTCAGCTTCCCCCAACAGACAACAACATCCCAGAAAGCCAACCAGTATCTGAGGATATTGAAGCTGGCGTTCAAGCATCAGAAACAGGACCTCAATGGCTTAGATTACCCAAGTTTCTAAGGGCAGATGGAGAAGATGGAGGAAGTGGGCTTTCGTACTTTGAACGCTTATCGTTGTTCGTCGTTGCGCTTATCGGCGCATTTGCCTGTTACGCTATCTGCATCTTCCTCTTCCCATTCCTATCGCTCAGACCGCGCAAGTTTGCGCTTATCTGGAGTTTGGGCTCAGTGCTCTTCCTTCTTGCATTTGCAATGCTCAATGGTTTTTCCCAGTTTGTCCAGCATCTACTATCGAAAGACCGTATCTATTTCACAGCCGCCTTCCTGGGTTCTATTTTGCTCACCTTATTTTTCAGTGTGGTTTGGCCCGTTACAATCTGCGTCGCCATAGCATGCATTATCCAGATTATAGCTTCCCTATACTACACCATTAGTTATGCTCCATATGGACGTCAAGGCCTAAGCATGACTACTAACATGGCACGTGGTAGAGTTGAGAGCTGGATTGAAAGCTGAAATGTGGGATTAGTTTTACCAGTTTGTATGTAAAAAGATAAAGATGAGCTAGTCTTATTTAGATGAATTGTTTGAACGACTTACTACAAGTATACGCATATTGCCTTTCTAGATCGCTAGCAGTGATGATTAACTACTTGCAGATGAAGTAGAGCAAAGATAGTGTAGCTGAACAAAAGAAAACAAAAGAAGACACGATGTGTATTGTTCCCACATCAGCTTCTAATCCTCAAAGTAGGATAAGTTTCTGAGCGAGTAAGGATCAAGTTTCTGCTTAATCTCTTGGATCCTCTTTTCAAAAGTGCCTGTAGGCTGGAGTTTCTCGCATCTAACCAAATTTTCGACACTAGTGTAGTCGTTTCCGGCAAAGAAAGTCTGTACAAGACCCTCTGCGAGTTTTTCACAGTCGTCTCCTTCAATAGAAAGGAGGCCCGAAAAGTTACGCTTTAATCCAAGGACAAGAATTCGGCAGATGGTATCAGGAGTGCTCTTGTCAGCTCTAGCCTTTAAGAGGTAGAGATACAGATATCCAACCACAGCTGCAGAAGGCTGCGCTGTGTAGGCGTGGTTCATGGCCTGAAGACACAAAACGTACTTCTTAAAGTACCGATTAACGCGGAAGACGATCTCCTGTCCATCGAGCGATTTCTCATCGTTCGCACGCTTTGCTAAATCCGCTAGTCTCGTCAAGGCTGTGCCTTTGTCAGCGTACTGGGCAAATCCACCAGTGGAGCTTTTCTTGGCATTTTTGATAGGAACATCGGCCAGCTCTCTCAAAATGACCTCAGCAAACACATCGGTGTCATTTGGGAAGCTCTTTGAGTATCTGACAAGCTCCTCTCTCTGTTTTTCCTCTGCCTTCTTCTCTTTCTTGGTCCGGTTGAGCGAGAAAGTTGGGTTTGTGAGTAAGACTTGAAAGAAAGGTTTGTTGTTGAGCACTGCAAGGGCAGCGTTGGCCAAACCTTTGGCGGCCCTGAGGAAAATTGGCTGATGATAAAGCCTGTCCTCCCAGTTAAGCATTGTTAAATACGTGCGAGCGGTTCCCTTTCGCATACTGTAGTGGTGGAAGTCGAACTGATCGTCTTCGTATTCTTCAAAGACCTTCACTATGGCTCTGTATCTCTTGATAGCGAGGCCGACTAGATGCACGGTTTTCTTTCTGAGATGTTCTCTGACCATGACAGCCTCATGATCTGCATTCTCGGGATTCTGGTCACCCGATACCGAAGTGAGCTTCTTCCACTCACGCAACGACTCGTGAGCAAGTCTTCCGTATGCCTCGGCACTCTCAATCAGGAACCAGTAGCACTGCATTAAATGCAAATCCTGGACCCCATTCGGAGCCTTTTCGTTTCTGGTGAATAATGAAGCTGTATCAATGGCCTCCTTGACTTTATTTGCACGTAGATAGTACTTTGCGGCCTTTGTGTTGATAAATCTATCCTGCAAATCCAGTTTCCGTGCCTCATTCATAGTGTCGCATGCCTCACATAATCTGTTCATCCTCTTGAAGATCCGTGCCTTCACGATGTAAAGCTCAACTAAGGTTGGAGTTGTTGATATGGCCTCGTCAATGAACTTAAGAGCTGTGCTGTAGTCTCTCACGCGGTAAAAATGCTGTGCAAGGAAATATCCCGCCCAGCAAAATCTCAAAGGATTGCCATTTTCCGCATTGTCTGCGTCGGAAGACGACAGTTTCGACTTCTCCTCGTCGTAAAACTTCTTCACAATATCGTAGATAACCTTCTGATTGCTTCTGCGACGGTACAATGGCTTCACATTGACGAAAGTTGCAGGTGCACCTCTTCTCAACTGGGAGAGAATGTACTCCTCAGCTTTTTTCACAAACTGGTCACTTTTGAGAAAAGTTAGCGGGATGAACTTTGGAGGATCTGCACGTGGATAAAACTGACACAACTTCTCGTAAAGTGCCAAACGAACATTTGCAGACATCTTTTCAGTTCCAAGACACCTCTCAAGATCATGATAGTACTGTGCATTATCAGGATTCCTTTTCAAAAGAAGCCTGTACACCACTGAAGCATCTTCCGGTCTCTGGAGTTCCTCCAAATACTGCGCCTTGTACTCGAGAAGCTTTGCACCATCTCCAACCTCACCAGACTGTGCAATTTTCTCCAAGTGCTCTAAAGCACGGGAAACGTCACCCTGTTTATAAATTGCTCTGTTTTTGAGCAAAAGACATTCCGATTGCTCAAACATGTCATCCTCGCTCAAATGTCCCGAAACCAGGTCCTCAATTCTTGTGAGAATGTCCTCTGCGCGATCATATTGGCCGTTCAAACAGTGAGCAATGGCTGCAGAGGTCCAATTGGCTCGGTAGGCCGGTTGACTTTCCAAGTAGCCCAATCTGGACACGAGAAGATGTTTGTAGTCTCTGATCTGTGTCAAACATGAGCTCAAGTCCCGGAGAATGCCCTTGTTTGGTGATTTGTTCTCCATAGCTGCACTATACCATTTCGAGGCCTGTTTATACTCTTTTAGTCCTCGATAGTACAATCCAGCAATATGGCACACGACCGAATCGGTTCCACCCTCTTTGCAGGCTCTGTCAATATATTTAAACGCATCGCACTTTTCTGGAAGGTCCGAATTCGAGAGGGCTAGTCCTTTGAGAGAGATTGACTCATAATGTTTTGGATTGTGCTGGATGATTTCATCCAAGATTCGAATAGCTCTCTTATAGTGTTTGTTTTCGTAAAGATCGAGAGCTTCTTTAAAGCGTGTATCGTCCTTGCTGGAAAACAGTTTTGATAACGACGCCATCTTAAGTGTGCGTCTTTTTTTCTATCAATTATGATGGTACAGAATTGGGCTTTGTACTTTTGCTTGGAGTAGTGGGGAAATGTGAAAAAAAAAATGCCAGTTGAGTACAAGAAATCTCTCTCAACAACTCGGTATTTTTTCTGGGGTGAAAAAAATTTCGAGAAGGTGAAATAAAATTGGCGAAAGAGAAATCCATGGTTCTGGTTTCGAAGCTGGGTGTGCTACATTCTGAAAATAATTAAGACACCAAACAAACAATTACCCATTTTAAAATGATGATATAGCTTTATTAGAGCAATTAAATACCTGCAGCTTCAAAAATACGTGACGGCCCAATATAGTGAGGCGTGTTGCAATGCATAAATTTCAATGTAATATGTGCAAGTAGGAAAGAATTGAAAGATTATATATATGTCTGCTGACTCACTCTTCTTCACCAATGCGTTTACACTCTTCGAGGAAGAATCTGACTCTCTCTGGATCCATGAATGGCTGTGTTCCATGTCCCAAATTGACTATGTACCTCTGTTTGCCAAAACCGTGCATCATTTTTTGCACTTTTTTCGTGATTATCTCCTTCGAGCCATACAAAACTCCTGGATCTATGTTTCCTTGCAAAGAAACGCGGCCCTTTGCCACTTTAACTGCATCCTCTGGTCTGTAGAGCCAATCGAGTGAAACAACGTCAAAACCACTGTCACAGAGTTCGTCCAACGCATACCAAGAACCTTTTGCAAAGACTGTCATTGGAACTTTCTCAATTCCTAGTTCTGCTAATTTTTCTGGCACTCTGTGGGCAATCTGGCTCAAATATGGAAGCGTAAACTCACTAAACTCATCCGGACCAAGCTGGCCACCCCAACTTTCAAAAACTTGAAGCATCTGTGCACCAGCCTTAACCTGGAGGGCCAAAAACTCAACAGCAACGTCTGTGATAGCTTGAAGAAGCTGTTTGGAGGCCTCTGGCCAGCGAAAAATCCACTCTTTAACGAATCTGAACATTTTTGACCCACCACCCTCAATCATGTAGCACATAAGAGTCCAAGGACCACCGCAAAATCCCAAAAGTGGCACTCTTCCGTGCAAATTCTTCCTCGTGAGGGTGATAGCATCAAAAGCCCAGCCCAACTCCTTAAAAACATCGCATTTAAAGTTCAATTTTTGCAAATCCCCGGGCTTCCGAAGTGGCTCAACAAATTGCGGGCCGACTTTATCTACCATTCTGACGTCCATCCCCATTGCTTGGGGAATAACTAGGATATCATCAAATATGATAGCGGCATCTATGAGGCCTTTATAGTGATCGACCGGCTGAATTGTGAGCTCCGACACGATCTCGGGTGTTCTACACATCTCGAAAAAGTCCCTGTCGCCTTTAACTTTGTGATATTCCGGCAAATATCTTCCTGCTTGACGCATCATCCAAATTGGAGGTCTTTCGACAGGCTCTCCCCTTGCAGCCCGCAAAATGAGGTCGTTTTGGAGTGGTTCGAAAGTCATTATTGCCGTAGAATTGTGAGCCAAAACTGTGTACTAATGCTTCCGTTGCTATAATAACAAAAATCAATGAGAAAATACTGGAATTAAAGTCTTTAAATGGCCAGCAATTGCAATATTTATAAGCAATGAGTATGCGGAGAGATAGAGATGGTTCTAATTTTTTTTCTTTGAGAGGAGTACAGCAGTATACGAGCGACGCAGACGTCGCGACGATCCAACATGAAACTAAAAAAAATTAAGCATGCAGGCAACAGATGTATGCACAAAAACAAGAAAACAAAGACAGAAAACAATGTGAGGTCATGCCCTGGCCCGCAGCAATCAACATTGCAGGACAAAAAAAAAGAGAACTCCCATGCACAACAACTCACGAAGTGCATCGAGCTTGATGCAAGTGTACCAAATTTGTAAGATTGCTTATTATTTGCAAAAGAGACTTGGAATTGGTGCCCAATTATTTCCAGTTGTAGGCCGCTTTTTTAAAACTCCCCGTCCAGGAATATAAATATACCACTTTTCATCACATCCCGTTTTCTTTTCCCCCGGAAGTTTCTTGAGCCATTATTGTGTGCACTTGGTTCGGAAAGACGACTTTTTCACTGTTTGAGTATTTAGAAAAACAACATAAGGGCGAAGAAGCTTAATCAAGAACAAGTGTCTGTCATTGGAAAGACGTCTCAGACCGACTTTATCTCACGCTATCTTATCTTAATTTTGTTGTCGGATGCTCAATTTCTTATCAGACGTGTTCCGCTTTAGGAAAACGTCGCTATCGTTAGCGTTGGTACTATGCTATGCTCTCTGCTTCGTTTTGCAGGAGTGGAGCAAGGGGAGGGCACTCAAGGTGCCGAGCCCTGAACCGGAGTTCCTCCGTGAGTCCTGGACGGACTTGGAGCGGATCGCCCGGTACCCGCATCCTTATACCAGTAGGGAGAACGACGTGGTTCGGGGGTACCTTTTGGCCCGTGTGGCGGAGGCGTGCGACGGCAAGGAGTACTGTCTTTACGAGACGGAGGCTCCGAGGGGCAAGGGGCAGCAGCCACGGCCGGTGATGTTCAACCAGGGCGATACGTTCAACACGTCGAGCAAAGAGCACAGAGTGATGTACTTTGAACCGGCAAACGTTTTGGTGAAGATCGAGGGAAGCGACCCAGAATTGAAGCACCAGGGGCTTCTCATATCGGCACACTACGACTCGGTGCCTGCCGGGTACGGTGTGACTGACGACGGGATGGGAATCGTGACGATGCTTTCGCTTTTGAGGAAGTACACGCAAGATGCAGCCTCGAGGCCCAAGAGAACGCTCCTGTTTAACTTCAACGATGACGAGGAGTTCGGGCTAATGGGTTCTGAGTCGTTCGCACGGCACCCGTGGTTCCAGGAGGCAAGCTTCTTCGTCAACATCGACGGAGCAGGATCGGGGGGCCGGGCCCTGCTTCTCCGTGCGACAGACTATGAGGTCGCACAGTTTTACAAAGGCGCCAAGAACCCGTTGGCCAACTCGTTGCTCCAGCAGGGCTTCCAGGATGGCATCATCCACTCGCAGACGGACTACTTCGTGTACCAGACGAACGGATTGCGGGGTATTGATATCTGCTTCTACGAACCGCGTGCCTTGTACCACACGATGCACGACAGCATTCAGTACGCGTCCAAAGGCTCGCTCTGGCAGCTCATCACGTCCGTTTGGGGCTACGTGGACCTGTTGGAATCCCGCGGTGCCCAGTTGCAGGCCGAGGCTCTCTCTGACAACGAGAGCACCCCGGACTTCAGGCTTTCGGGCGATTACGTGATTTCGCAGCAGGACAGTGTTTCGGCGACGTCTTTTTCGTCGCCAAATTTGGCCCCAGCCGTGTACATCGACATTCTCGGCAGGTGGTTCATCACTGTGTCCACCGAGACGCTTGCAGACTACAACGTTGGGCTTTTGGTGGTCGTTCCTCTTGTCTTGAGCGTGCTGTTCGTCCTCGCGTACCGCAAAAAAACGTGGCACTTGCAGCTCAGAGGATGGGCCAGAACGCCAGCCAGCTTCGTCGTGTCTGCCATGATAACGTGGTACCTCGCAAAGTACTGCATTCTAGCTGAGAAGCCCGGTAGAGTGCCTATCTACGACAGCTATCGGGCCGCCTGGCTTGCCTTGTCCTCTCTAAACATATTCTTGAACTACGCGTTGCTCACGGCCTCGTCCTGGCTGTTGCCTGTGCATGACCAGAAGCTAATTGGCCTCATTGAGCTGACGGCTTTGTCGTGGTTCGCGCTACTTTGGGCCACAATCCTCGAGAAGCGGAGTGCCAAGACCGGCTTGTTCCTCACCACGGTTCTGTTTGTGTGCTTTTCCGCCGGCTCTTTCGTTGGTCTGTTGGGCTTTATCCTCAAAAGAGAGCCGCAATCCGTCCACTTGCCCGATCAGGAAGAGTACTCCGACGAAAGCGGCGAGCACTCCACCGCTCCCGGACAGAGCGAGTCTGAAACGTCGCCTCTACTCTCGAGTGCCACTCCCGAGCCAATCAGCGGTGAGGATGCAGAGGATGTGCAGCAGGAGATCGCCTCGGAAACCTCGTCAGCTGCACTTTCAAACCCCGTTGTAGTCCAAGACGACCGGCCCTCGGCCAAAAGCTTCGACTGGCTCCTCCAATTTGCTGTTGTGGTTCCGCTTTTGGTGTTTGTCATCTATGCAATGGGCGATTTGGCCCTCGATAGCATGCACCAGTCCGGTGTGGATAATGCCTCTGGCGGAAAAGCTGCCAGGAAATTTGTGGTGTCGTGTTCCGTTGGACTCGGTCTCCCGGTCCTTCCCTTCTTGCACAAGTTGAACGCACCGGTGGCTGGAGTTCTCGGTCTAACGGCATTACTGGCCTCCATCTACACGGCTGTGGCCCCAACGCACACCAATGGCAGCCCACTCAAGGTGAAATTCGTTCAGTCGATCGACTTACCTGCTGTGTCAGGCTCCTTGCCCAACGACTCGTCGATCGCACCGCTCGGCAAGGTCTCTGCGTACGGAACGCTTCGTGCCAGGCCTGGATTCATCAAGGACATCATCTCAGAGCTTCCAAGTTTCCAGGACAACACCACGGACTTGGATGTGCGGTTTGTCGAGGATGAAAAGGAGGGAACCGAGACGGTGACGTATAAAGCCGAGCGGCCCTGGCTTTTCGACAGTGAGACGAAGTCGGGTAACGATTTCGACGAGTACTTGAGCGTGGAGGTGTTGTCGAACTCGGACAGCAAGAAATCTGGAAGCTACGAGCCGTTGAACGCCGTGTTAAGAATCCACGCTGCGCAGAATAGAATGTGCCAGCTCGATTTTAACGCGAGCGGATACAACAGCTTTGCAGACAGGAAGAGAACCTCGCCGGTGAAGCTGGTTACAGTGTACAATTCGTCGTTGCTCAACTCCGGTGCAAAGCCGGGCTACAGGGAGCCAATCAGGGCCAACATCCCGTCCGGATACTCGACTGATGACGAGGGTAACCACTACTACAAGATTCTCCAGGGAATAGACATGGTTCAGGTCCACAAACTCAACTGGACCCAGCCTCATTACCAGGTTGCACTTCAGTGGCTTCCCTTCACATTTGATGATGATGATAATACCGATGGCAGCGATCCCGACAGCAGCCGCCACTTGGACGTCACTGTCACTTGCTTCTGGGGTGAACATGAGTCTGAGGTTGTTGTTGGCGGTGAAAAGCACAGGGTCATCCCTGCTTATGATGAATTGGTTCAATACACACCAAGAAACCTCATCACCACGAATTTGAAGCCTGGTCTAGTCCAGGTCTCGCAGCGTGTCCACTTGTAGTGCCGTTGAGCGCTCTTTTTATTTCTTTCTTTCTTTATTTATCACTGCCTGTTTCTTACTAGAGTTAATGTTATTTGTTGTTCTTATGCACTTTGTTCGCTTTATGTATGTGCGTCGATTGGCGCGTCACCGTTATGACTCAATTCGGTTTGCATTCCATGTTGTTTGATGCCACCACAAATCTCATTTCTGGCCAGCAGTATCGACCACATACACTTGTTTCTATACGCTTTGCATCGCTTTTGAAAGTAGATAAATTCTCGCTCGTGTGTAAGCTAATGAGTAGTATATGCGGATTAATCTTTGCCAATGTAATGTGAATGTATGCCTTTTTTTTCTTCTTTTTTTTCGCGACCTTCCTTGCTGCTTTTTGGGCTGCCGCACTAACCCGCAAGACCCTCAAGATTGGTTTTATTTTATTTTTTTTCTCCTGCTTATCGTTGGATCAGACCCCCCGATAATACAATATAATTAATAATCTACCGTTTCTTTGCACCTTTTTCATCCATCATCATTGTAGTTTAACGTGAGATATGCAGAAGATCCACGCTTACCGTTGAGAAATAGAGGTGGTGCAGTGAGAAACAGTGCGATTATTTGTCGCTATTGAAAGTAAGCCAAAGTAAGTGGACGATCTTGTTTTTTTCAAGCACCATTGCCGGATAGTTGATCCTGGAACTGCTGAAGAGCATTATTAATCAGATTATTGATACAGGGGATTCGAAAAGAAGGAAGACAAATCTGACGAAGAGACGGGTTTTCAGTATTGTTTTATTTAGGGAGTTGGCCTTATAGCTCAGTTCTGCATCAAACTCTGATCTCTGAGGCGTATTTTTTCGTTCTCAAATAGTTTATCCTGGGGAACAGCATTAGGCACTGAGCATTCATTTACAAAGCAACAGTGTGCATCAAACATTCCACTATGGCGGGTTCAGGCAGACAAGATGTTCCACAATCGCAGGCGATGGGACAGAGCTCTGCTGGTGGAAGCTCTACAACTACAATCAACACGGATTCGCAAGATTTGCCGTTCTCTCGTAAGTTCAGGCGTCTTCGGGCATGTGCAAGATGCCATAGGCTCAAGATGCGGTGCGTGTTTGCAAATCCAGAGTATCAGAGCTGCACAAGATGCTTCAAGTCCGGGCTTCGTTGCTCGATGACGGAAGACCCCACGGAAAAAGAGGCCCGTTCAAGGCCCAGGAAAAGAGCCAAAATCCACGAACCGCCACTGGTATCATTGCAGAGCTCTGTGGCTGGTGCCAGGAAGTATCTTCTGAAGATACAGAAGGATCTTGTCCCCGTTAGAATGAAGGAAGTGGAGGGCATAGCGGATTCGGCCCAGCAAACAGACTCTAGCTCAAGCGGTGCCGGCTTCGATTCCAGCTCTACGAACTCTCCATCTTTTGAAAAGTTGTCACAGGACTCGATTGCGTCCATCCAGCAGCAGTTGACCTCTTTGCAAAAACTCTTGTCGCACGTTTACATGCTCAAAAAGAAGGATTTAGGCCTGGAAGCAGATGGGAAACAGTCGCAAGCATTTTCTGCCGCTTCCATGAAAGATGGGCCCGTTAAAACTGTTCCAGCTCTTCCGTACATAGCTCCAGAACTCAATATCATGAAGGAGCTTTTTAAATTGGATATTATCAGTGAAGGGACAGCAAAGGAAAAGCTCAACTACTTCAATGATAGTCTTCTCTCCTACTGGCCGTGTGTGTCGCTTCCAAAAACAGCTACCTACGAGTATTTGCTTGAAGAAGAGCCTTTGTCTCTCCTTGCGTTTGTTGCAGTCACTTGTTTGAACGAACCTGACTTGCACGATACGCTTCTATACTACTTGGAAGGTAGTCTAGCCAGGAAAACCTCCATTACTGGAGATATAACCGTTGGACTTATTGAAATATACTTGGTGCTCTCTTTATGGTGCTCGCCACCTAAGAAATGGGGTTCCTACAAGCATCAGATGAGTCTCATGATGGCCCTCAATATATCGCTCTGCTTGGATCTAGGAAACGACCAATATTTGAATAAACCATCTGTTCTTTCCGATTCCTCGAAGGAGAGACGAGTTCTAAGATCTTTCATGGGTGTCTATGCATGCTGTGGGTCGTTGGGACTTTCTTTGCCTAGATTCAAAGTTGTGAATTGGACGTCCGTGCACAGAAGATGTGCCAATTTGCTTCTAATGGGTGATTCAACCCCTGAGGACAGATTTTTATGTTTCTATTCTCGCTTAGTATCAATTGGCGAGGAGATATTCGAGTTTTTGTACCCTTTAAATGGCCGCTCTGGAAACGAGTTACTCAGGGGAGAGTTGGGGACGAAGTACGGTACAATAAGTAAAAACAGTGAAGGTGTGAATTTGAGAGATGGTGTAGATGGTGAGCTGGAATACTCTTCCTCCGGTGCATCGGACAAATCTCTAAGAGCCATAATGGTTGGTTATGAAAGGCAGATGCAGCAATTGGCAATGGAGTCTGGCTTGTTTACAGGTCACTCGAAGCAGAAAAATATGTTCTCCATCATCTATTACCAGCTCTTGATGACTATGTACGACTACGTTGTGTGCAAAGTGTTGCTGATGAGGAAAGAAAGTGTGGTTCCAGAGGCGTACATGCAAACCCTCTTAAGGCTTGTTAAAGCAAGTGAAAAGGTGATACAAAGCTTTATGGCTCTTTGCAAACAGACCCCCAACTTCCCAACTTTCTTTTACTATAGACCAATGCACGCATTGGTTGCGTTGATAAGAGCCAGATTGTTGGTGAAAACGCAGGCGCTGGATGTCGACATTGACGTGGAGAGCAACTTTGAGGCTGTCTCGAGCTCATTGAAAGAGCTATCAAAGAAGTCAAAGGTGGCGGCAAAGATGTCTGTGATATTAACGAGGATCTCGAAGTGGATGAAAGTGTCTAACAAGTTCAATAAGGACGGCGCCACAAACTCGATGGTCGATCTTTTGAATGAGTTGGGCAAGGAAAAAGCCGTTGAGAGTATCAAGGTGACCATGAAACGGAGGGAGGGTGACAACAGCTCGCTTCGTCCAGATTCTCGCATCAAGTTCAAGCGCTTCATAAATTATTCCCCCGATATGCTTTCAGGAAAGCATGGGTCTGCAATAAACGTGGAGCAATTTGCAAGCAACATGGGTGATTCGATAAGAGCTGAAAACTTCATGAAGTCTGAAAGAGGCAACCATAAAACCATGGAGGCGGTTAATATGGAGTCCGGAGGCTCCAAGGCAAGAAATCTATCTACCTCGTCGACAAATTCAGGCTTTATACCTTCTCCAATTGGTTTCAGCAGTGGAGAATATCCATTGCCAAAAAGTCGGCGTATGTCATCTACCAGTAACGAGCAGCAGAGATATTTACATCAGCCAGGAAATGGCTCTCCTTCGTTCTTTTCGCCTGGTGTCACTTCGGGAATGACGCCAATCGGTGAACTAGGCAGCAATTTGACATTGCAGGGTAATGGAGCAGATAGTGGAGCCTCGGCCGGGTCCGAATTCCAGCAGCAGTACTTCTTGAACGATCTCTTTTCGCAGATTGATGATGACTTGATGAACTTCCAGTTTACCGGCGATAATTTGTCATTGGACTTATCCAAGTCGATAGATCCACGCTTTGGATCGTTTAGCGCTGCTGACTATAAATTCAACTGATTTGTTGTACGTTCCGTTACTTTCCTGAATGCGTTGTTTGTCTGATAAAAAAATATTGGTAATTTTCTGTATCGGAAATTTTGTTGTTGTGCGACATTGTATTTGTTGCGTATTGAAATCTAGCGCTGGGAGGTTTTGGCACGATAAATGGAGTATGTAATATAAATAAACTTGTGGAAGTGAGACTTTTGTGGTTATCCTTTTCTAATATATTCTTTTGTAATTGTCAATGTGTTAAATTATCGAGAATTATTGTAATATTGGAACCAACAAGATCCTTATAAAGTTTATCAATAAGGATTTTTAATGATTTAGGAGATTAACTCGCTACATTACTTTGTATATAAATGTAAATCACCTTTATACTAAGCAATCAGTCAGTGTACTCCCTTTGACTTAAAGTTAATCACCAAAAATAACCAGGATTATCTCTAACACGTACCTACGTTTCCCTAGATTTTTTAAATATACAACCGTGCACCATAAAATAATTGTCTGCATCTCGCAGCACCCTTAAAGTATAATTTTTTTTTCTCGGTATTTTTCATCAAGGCCGAAATCTTTTCGCTCTCTTTTTTTTTTTATTGGGCGTAACAGGCTGGCTTCTGAGTTCGTAAAAGCTTTAGACAGTATAAACGGCCTATATATATTCACGAAGTCTTCACAGAAAGAGCCAACATTTTCGAACACCTTTTAAATTGTGCTATTATTGTAAGTCTGAAGACAGAATTTTGGAAGTACAGTGAATACATTGAGGAGACATTTAGAGAGGGAGTATTTCTTTTTTTTCGAAAGCATTTGTTAGCCAACAACAGAACTAAGAAAGACAAGCTTTTTTAGCAAGCGAAAGGGCTATTCATACAAAGCAAAGCAAAGACAACAGGATTAGGAGCAGCAAGAGCCGAGTGGAAGACAAGAGAAAGTAGAACACTGAAAGCTGAAGGCAGCAAAATAAGACAATATTAAAGAACATTTAGCAATACAAATATGTCAATTCATCTACGAGAAGGATTTGCAAACGAGACATTGGAGCGGGTGCTTGAAGATTTAGCAGTGAGGTTTGTGGTGAATTGCCCTGCCGAGGATCTCTCGAGCAGCGAGCGGGTTTTGTTCCAAATTGAGGAAGCGCACTGGTTTTATGAGGATTTCATCAGGCCAGTGAACATACTCTTGCCTGCAATGAAGATGGGTCAATTCACGTCGAAGATCCTCCAGAGGTGTCCAATGGTATGGAGATGGGAGGAGACATCGAAGCAGGCGCTCTCGAAGTTTGGAAAGTACAAGAGTATCATCCCTGTTCGAGGCTGTGCACTTTTAAATGCGGACCGGACAAAGTTGTTGTTGGTTCAAGGCACAGAATCGACGTCGTGGAGTTTCCCGCGTGGAAAGATCAGCAAGGACGAGTCGGATGTGGATTGTGCACTGCGTGAGCTGCACGAGGAGACGGGATTTGACGCTTCGTCGTATGTTGATGAGGATGAGTATGCTGAACGAAGGATCCGGGGTAAAAGCTACAAGATTTTTTTCTGCAGTGGAATCCCCGAGGACACGGAGTTCAAGCCAGTAGCACGGAATGAGATTCGTAAGATCAAGTGGTTTAACGTGTCGAAGTTGGAGAAAGAGCTCAAGCACAACACTCACAAAACAAAGTACTTTTTGGTGAAAACAATGCTTAAGTCGATTCAGGGTTACATCAAGCGGATGAAGAACGCCGAGAGCGATGAGCAGTTGAAGCGTAAGGCCACTATTCAGCTCAAGCGCTTGCTTGGCATTGCTGTTGCTGCCTCTGCTTTGCAACAGGGCGACAAAAGTGCCCAGAACTCGGCAAAGCCGGCAAACAACGAGTCTCAGTCAACAGATCCGGGCCGTGCCTTGCTTACTATGCTTCAGAAGGCCTGCAATGTCCAGCCGGCGAAGGAGAAAGCGGACAGATCACCCGCCACAGGCTTGCCAGTAATTACGGCAGCACAAACGGGCATCATCCCTCCAATTGCACTCGGCTCCCCTTTCTCGCCAAACATGCCGGTAAACCAGGCCGGAATACCTGGGCCAGCACCGTTTGCAGGCTCGTTGCCATTACCGCCTTTCCCTCTACCATTCTTCAATCCATTTGTGCCACAGGCATCCATGCTTCCCGCACAATTCCCGGTTCCACCTTCTGTGCTCAACAACACCCGTGCACCACTATCCACTGCGCAGCTTCAGCAGTTGCATGGCTCGCCCGCTGCTCCACCTTCTTCGGCCTTTAGCAAGCCGACGGTGATACCTGTAGATGCGGGAAGAGAAATTACAACTGAAGGTGCGAACAGAGAGGATAGCAGAGGCCAGAAGCTCTTGATGATGTTGAAACAGACACCACAGGCTGGAATACAGAAGAAGATCCGAGTGCTAAAGCGGCCTGCTCAGGCGGGAAAGGCAGAACAGCTTCCTGGGCCTTCTCAGAGCGTGCCTCCAAGTTTGCAGCATGCCACGAACACATCAATGACAGCACCGACAGCAGGAGCAGTTCAGCTTCTCAACATTCTCAAGAGGAGGCCTGAGGTGCAGTCCAAGACGTTTTCCCAAACACGGCCAGGACAACTACAGTCACAACCGCAATCGCAAGCTGCCACTGATGGAGGTTCAGAGGTGGCGAGATCGGCTGTCGCTGCCAAGCCCCTACTTAACGAGAGGCCCAAAACGGATGGCAATGAGGACCCATCGTTGTACTTGCTTGACCTCCTCAACAACAAGCGGGTAAACAAGCAAAATGGGGACAGCTTTGCTTGCAAGAGTGCAAACAGAACATCAGGGGCTTCGAGTGAGCTTTTGGGAATATTGAAAAAGCAGTCTACCGTGAAGAAGGAGAAGAGTTCATCGAATCAGCTCTTGAGTATTCTCAAAAGGCCAAGCCAGGTATATAAGAACACGGAGAGGAGTTTGGATGACAAGAAAGTGGCAGATTCAGAAGAGGCAGGAGGCTCTAAAAGCTCCAAAAGCTTAGGATACTCAGGAAAGGCGGAAAACCAAAGAAAAATGGAAAACCCTGCAAACTCAGCAGGATCGTTGTTGGCTTTATTGAAGAGACCTTCAGCTAAGAAGGAGACGACGGATAAAAAGAATACTTTACTAAATATTTTGATGAAGCCGAAGGAGGGAGAGGAGAGAGAAGATGAAGAAGAAAAGGAAGAAGATAACGAGGAAGAGGAAGAGAATAAGGATGATAATGATAAGGAGGAGGAAGAAGAGAATGAAGAAGAGAACGAGGAAGAGGAAGAGAGTGGGGAGGAAGAGAAGAGGAAGAGAGTGGGGAGGAAGACGATAAGGAAGAAGAGGATGAGGAGGAGCCAGAAGATGTCGACGACTTTTCAGAAATGGAAGACTTTGAGGACTTCGATGACATCGACGATATTGCAGACTCGCAGTCTTTGAGAGGAAAAAGCATGAAGACGTACATTGATGAGGACGATATGTATTAAAGGGCTATATATGTCCGCAAGCTATATTGTAATACTACATACCGAGGCGATAAAGGTAGTAAATCATAGTCATAGCAGTTACACGTTATTGCAAGTACACACATTGAGATAACATGTATTGAAATTTGTGATATATAATCAATGTTAGCGCGGACCAACCGACGCTATGTGCGAGTTTAGCCTGGAGTCCATGTTCCTCCTGTCGGGAACGTGAAGATCAATCAATCCAGCCAATTGAGTGCGAAGATGCTCGAGCTGTTTAACTCCGCGAGCCACATTGTCCAAATCATTCAAGTTGGCAACGTCCACGAAGCACCGGACATGGTAGCTTACCGAACTGTCGACCGGCCGGAGTGGAACGGACCTGTTGCCCGCACTTGTAGGCTTACTTGAGATGTATAAACGCAGCACTTCAATCACCACGATATCATTGTAGTAAAACCGGAGCCCACGGGCCCAGAACTCCGTCTCCGGCATGTACCCGAGCTCGTCCACGTACCCAAGCACGTCGTCTGTCTTGTAGATGGTGGCCTCGTAGATGTTTTGAATTGAGACTGGCCGCTTTCCTGCTGCTGGGATATCGCTTAGTTGAATGGTCCATATGCTGTTATTTCTCGAAGTTTCTGGAGACTGGTCGAAAACAGAGTCACCAATTGGGCTCTGGCAGTCCTGTCTACTCCCTGCCGTGACAATTTCTGGCGCCTTATCGAACTTTTTGCCCGAATTACCAGCACTATTCGCACTTTCATTAACACCGTCTGTATCATCATTACTCTTCAAATCGCGTTCGTTATCATCAGCAATATCTCCCGCACTCGGCTCGTTCCACACCCGCGTCATCCGTATTCGATAGGTCTCGACCGGATCCGCCTTTGTGACCGTTTTCTCAGGTATATATGGAAACTTTGGCTGCAGAATTACAGTGTGTCTTGCCAATGGTTCTGGGTTCATTCCCGTAAGCGTTTGAAGTGCGATCTTAAACGGCACAAACTGCGCTTTGGACACAGACGCCGTGAGTAGCAGCTGTTGCACCATGACTGACGAACTGAAATAAATTGCTGACAGATAATTCAACAGTAGGATCAACCTGCACTGGATATCGTTACTGTTCTGAAAATCACTTCCTCTTGATACCGATTACTCAGGCACAGAGAAAAAGAGACAGGGTTCAAATGGTGTACGGGTGTGAACATATCAAAAACAGTCGAGGTAATGTATGTGTTTCGTTAGGAAGAAGCACAAACATTGTTGGCCATCAAGTCTGCTCAAAAAGCATGGAATCTTATGAAAGTACGAATAATAGCAACATATTGGGGACAAAGAGGGGCGAACCTGAATATTGCCAATGCTTTACTCACTTGTGCCGGTCGCTGGTGTGTGCAACAACGGTCGATACTCGTCGATAGTCGCACATGGAAAAGTACAGTATATCGTTAACACGGCTTCGCTTATACAGCAAGCAGTTACTCAACAAAGGCGGCAGAAAACCATGTAAAAGTGGACATTTATGTAGCACAGTTTAGTTTCTGTTGGCATATAATAGTCTTCAACGAAATCCCTTAGCAAAACAGTACAAATATGCCGAAAGAGCCAGAATTTGGCTGTGGACTGTACTTTTAGCGTTATACTTGTAGCTGCGTACCGACTGGAAGAACATGATGCAAGACAATGTTTTCGGTCCGGAGATACAATACTGCATGGAATATGGTGCAGCATGGGTTTCTACAACTGAATGAACGAGATAACATGGGGTATGGAGAAACAACTATAGCTGCAATACACATCCATACACCAAACAGAGGAAGAATTCGCTGAGGTACAAAAAAAAAAGCAGAAGAAAAGTCAAAATACAGTCAGTACATTCACTATAGTTTTTCAATTAACTGAAGTCTACTAAGATCTACCATAATGAAATCCCAAATCAGTCGACTAAAGATATTGATATTGTATCATATAGAGTCCATTTAAACTATAGTTCAGGAAAAAGCACAATTCTCATTAAGGATCACGTCGAATAAAACAGAGTAAACACTTCTCACGATTCAACACCCGACTCATAGCTCAGGCTTCTGGATCTTGATCCTAACACATTTGACTTGGGTATAGTTGCTCAAAGCCTCAGAACCCATCTCACGACCAATACCGGACTGCTTGTAACCACCGAAAGGCGAGTTCTGCTGGAGATCGTTGTAGGTGTTGATCCAAACGGAACCGGCCTCGAGTCTGTCAGAAACATAGATGGCCTTGTCGAGATCCGTGGTGTGGATACCAGATCCCAAACCGTACTCGGAGTCGTTTGCCTTCTCGATGAGCTCGTCAACGGTCTTGAAAGGCAAGACGACGGCAACAGGGCCAAAGATTTCCTCTCTGGTCAACTGGGAATCCTGTGGAACGTCGTAGAAAACGGTTGGCTCGACAAAGAAACCCTTGCTGCCAATTCTGTGGCCTCCAGTCAAGCACTTGAGGTTGGACTTCTTGGCGATGTCCAAATAGTCCAAAACAGTTTGGAACTGGTCTGGCGTGGACTGTGCACCTTGATAAACGCCCTTCTCAAATGGGTTTCCGACCTTCAACTTCTCAACAGCCGCCTTGAACTTGGCAAGGAATTCCTTGTACCACTTCTCGTCAGTAGCCTGGATGTAAATTCTGCTTCCTGCGCAGCACACCTCTCCACCGTTGAAGAAGATACCCGTGATCAAATTTTGAATCGTCTTTTCGACGTCACAGTCCTGGAAGACAATGTTTGGCGATTTTCCGCCCAACTCCAACGTCACCTTCTTGATTGTGTCTGCTGCACCTTTCATCACGTTCTTTCCAACGGACGTGGAACCCGTGAAGGCCACCTTTCTGATCTTAGGATGCTCCAAAATGGCATTTCCACACGTTCTGCCGCTACCTGGGATGACGTTCAACACACCGGCTGGGAGACCGGCCTGCTTGAACAAGGATGCCGCATACAAGTTGCTCAAAGGAGTGGCACTGGCAGGCTTGATAACCATGCAGTTTCCTGTGGCCAACGATGGACCAACCTTCCAGGAAAACATGAGCAATGGGAAGTTCCAAGGCGTGATGGCTCCACACACACCCAATGGCTCTCTCTTAGTGTAGGTCAAGTACTCCGGGCCGGTCTCCATGGTCCTACCATCAACCTTGTCGCAGTATCCTGCGCAGGAACGCAAGTACTCCACGACCAAGTTGACATCGAAACGGGCACACTGCAACGATTTACCATTGTCAAGCGACTCAATTCTGGCCAACAACTCTCTCTGCTCGTCCATCAACTCGGCCGTCTTGTACAAGATTCTGGCCCGCACCTCTGGCTTTGTGTCCCTCCACTTTGGGAATGCCTTCGAGGCACACTCCACTGCGTAGTCGACGTCCTCTGCACCGGCCTGTTGCAAGGTGCACAACTTCTCCTCGCTTATTGGCGTGATTACGTCAAAAGTCTTGCCAGACCTGGCCTTCACGTACTCATTGTTGATGAACAAACCGGTTGGCTGCTCATAACTGTCTTTCACGACTGGGAAGGTCAATTTTTGAGATAAAGTAGTCATTGCTCTAACTGCTTTTTGAATATGGAATGATCTAATCTGTGCTAGCTTGAATATGCTGCTATTGATTGTACTTGTCTCCTTAAATAAAGTTCTGGCGAACAGAAACTGCATAAGAATACGATAGGGAAAAGGGGAGAAGAGCAAAGGAAAGGGATTTTTAAACTATTAAACTTATCTCATCCCTTCTGTTGCATTTCAAGGGGAATGCATGTCCCTTTTATACATGATGCCGGGCGATGGGCGAACAAGGGGGAAAAAGAGGGAGGGAGGAAAAAAAACACCGCGCCCGTTTCGATGGAGTCGAATTGGAATCGAATTCCGTGGAATATGAAATGAAATATTGTATTTGTGGGGAAAACAGAATGGAGCACCGGAAAAAGTGAAACTGCGAAAGAAAAGTGTCTCGCCTGAAAACAGATAGATGAGGATGAAAAAGCGCTGTCTCGGAGCTTTTTTTTTTTTATCCCTGAATTTTTTTTTTCACTGATCACGAAGATGGACTGACTAATTTATCAAACGAGAGCTTTAAACCAAAACAAACAAACAATCACTCGACAAAGCAAAATTCACCCTACAAAAGGTAATGAATGCGCCACCGGCCTTCTGCCTTTGTTGGCATTATTTTTTTTCCATTCTGGTTGGTGCAATCACTTTACACTCTCAAACTAATCTCCGAATCGTTTTTTCCTATATAGTAATACATGCTGCGATCGGAGACTTTTTTTTCTCCTTCTCCTGGTCACAGCTAGTGAATATGGATCCGACTGCCCTCTAAAACTCATAGTATGGCCTATTATCTAATCTTCTGCTGTCGCTTTCCTTTAATCCAGGCCCAACTTTCGCCGTCTTCAATCTCCGAACCGCTTTCTCCGTTCGTCCTTTACCCTAATTAAACGCAACTTTGTCACACCATACCCTGTTTTCCCACACACCCCCTGCCAACCCTTCGAGGCCCCGCTTGCTCCACCCCTATTTCCGTTTTCTGCCTGCTGCATTTCTTGACCGATTCCCGAGCTCTGGCGTATGGTAAAAAATTTTCTACTATTCCGGTATTTCGTGCTGTTTTTTATCGATAGCACGTGACCTCTATTGTAGTCCCCGGTTTCTCCATTGTGAAAGTTGGCCGTTTTTCGGATTGCGACTGTTTTCACGCAACCGATGAAGTTCTCCAGAAAAGATTCGCGCACTTTTTTTTATTCGGTTAAAGGCCTAATGTGATTTTTTGCGATGTGGCAGCTCTCCATTTTATTTATCGTTTTTTTCGGTTTTTTTGATATTTTTTTGCCAGTTTTCGCACTTCTCTTTCTTTCTATCCTCGTTTTTTTATTTAATCTTTTTTTAATCTTGTCAAAAATTTCCGCCCATCGTTGACCGCAATAGTTACGACTCTCCGACAATCTTTTATCGCGAAACCCTGTTTCAGCTCAAATCTTATTGGCCACCTGAGCGGACATCCCATGTGGCTTCTTCTGTCACACATATTTTCACTTATTCGTTTAGTTCTCGTCTATCTGTCCTTGTCTATTGGAAGGGATCTCTCCAGTGACCGATTGTGACACGTTCCTGACATTTTCTACTTGAAAATCCTAAAAATGGTTCACGTCTCTTTGCCTTTTTGACCTGTCCTGTCGGAGATCCGAAAAAGAATCATCTCCATAAAATCGGAGTGTGAAATCAAAGAACAACTCCATGACACAACAACCGTGCACCACTAAAATATTTCCTGTTCTGTTGCACAAGGATACGTGAGACAGGGATTTTTAAATAGAAAGACACATATATGCATTTTTTTCCTCCTAGAACTTCAAAAGACAAATAGTTAAAACATCACACTTGCCAGTATCTTCCAATAAAGCGATCAACAATTGACGAGCGATGGCAGCCGATGGACTCGGGGTTTATCTATTTCCCGAAACTTTGGTAAGTGCTATTTTAATCTAATCTACCAACAAAAACAGAGACAGAAGACTGACAAAAGAAAATATTTGAATGAGCAAAGATCATTGAAAGCGAGAGAACAAGTCTGGCTCTGGCAATTACGTTTACTCCAGACACTGAATTCAGCCAAATACTAGGTTCGCTGAACAAATCAACAATCTCCTCATCGATACTATCCACCTTACGCATATCGGGCACGAATACCCCAAATATAGAACATATAGAGTTTCAACAGGAAGGCTTGCAAGGAGAAGAAAAGCGATCGGACGGTAGTCCAGTTATACTGCTGATTGGTGCAGGGGAATGGCGGAGATTCGAACATCTATGTAGAGAAAGAATTGAAGTCGACTGTGCCATTGGTTACGCAAAAATCGGCAATGGGTATCTTTTGCTAGGGACTGAAACAACACAAGTGACAAATTTGCCTGAAATACGAGAGATCCAAGATATCTTGCTTTTGCCGTTGGAATATGAGGCCGCTATGAAGGCAATCAGGAAGCACAAGAGAAAAGCGGGAGCGATGAAGAGGAAGAAAAGAAGACTCAAACAAATCGCAAAGCGAAAACATCAAGAGCTCACATTTTTTGGCGAGCACTTTAATATTCTAAGAGGAGCGGACTTGGAAGATAAGTCATCATCCGAGGATGAAGAGGGCGACGAGAAAGGTCCGGAAAAAGAGATAACCAATAAAGATAAAGATAATATTGATAGATCATGTGAGAAAGATTGCAACGAAGAGACAACTGAACAAGAAGCTACCAAAGACATAAAAATTGAGAAATGCATATTTGGGTTCAAGGAAGGGTTAAAGGCTAAAGAGGAATTTGGAAATCAGTGCTCTGTTAAACAGACAGATGACAATGATGCTTCCAATACCATTATCAAACATCCGGACACATTCTCAAGTCAAAAGGACAGTGATATGGAAACCCTAAGGGAGACTGAGCCATTACTAAGTATTAAGCCAAAGAGGCAAGAAAACAGAAGCAGAAAAAGCAAAGTTTCAGAAAAGAGGGCTCAAAAGAGACTGAAAGAGGAGCAGAAAAGGATAGAGAAGAAGTTCTGTAAGGAGACAAGGAGAATATTCAGACAAGGTGGCTTTTATACAAGCAGGACAGCTGAAATTTGGCAAGGAGACTTGATGATAAACGAGACTACAGGTGGCGTTTGCACAGGTGAAAACAAGCAGTCCTCAACCCACAAGTTTTTGTGGAATGAACATCTCTTGGAGCCATTTAAGATGCAAGAAATACTGGCAAAGGATACCGGAAAGGATCCTGAAATATTGGCGAAAGTGATGCGGGGATTTGTTGGTGCGATAAGGATAAAGGTTCAGGGCAGAAACCAAACTGAAAGACAGGGAAAGTTGATACTAGTGTCTAGAAGAAGTGCAAAGAGAAACGGAATGCGGTATTTGAGGCGTGGAGTTGATGACAAAGGCTACGTTGCGAACTTTGCAGAAACCACACAGCTAATTGCGTTTCCTGATGAAAAGAGTACGCAGATATATCAGAAAGTGGGCTGGCAGTGGTTCAGCTACCGGATATTGCGTGGTTCCATTCCGGTCTTCTTCTATCAGGATCCATCAAAGCTGCAACCAAGGCCTGAGGTGCAAAGAAGTATTGGAGAGAATCGGGAAAAGTTTGAGCGGCATTTCAAGCATTTGCACGAGATATACGGAAAGTGTTGTCCTATCTCGTGTATTTCACTAGTGGACAAACAAGGGAAAGAGCGGAAAGTGGGGGAAATGTACGAGAAGTTGGCACTTGAACAAAAGATACCATTTACATGGTTCGATTTCCACAAAGAGTGCTCTGGCTTGAGGTTTAGCAACGTGGCCCGTTTGTACGAAGACAAGACAGTGCAGAATGGAGAAAAGCTGCAGAAGTACTCCTCAAGCCACGGGGATGAGCAGAATGGACTGTTCAGAATCAATTGCATTGACTGCCTCGATCGTACAAATATAGTGGTGAAGAGCATTTGCGAGAGAGTGTTAAAAAAACAGCTTTTGGACCAGGAACTTGAACTGGTGGCAGCTCCAAGCTTTAGGCACGAGTTCTTGGGCCTTTGGGCAGACCAGGGCGATTATTTGAGCTCCCAGTATGCATCGACAAACGCGATGAAGGGGGATTTTACTCGAAGTGAGAGACGTGGGTACACAGGAGTAGTCAACGACGGAATAATCTCGCTTGTGCGGTTTTACCACGGATTTGTGACGGACTATTACACGCAGGTTGTGATTGATTTCCTATTGGGGAACGAACAGAGTGATGTCTTTGAGAGATACGACTCGGTTCTCGACAACTTCGACCCGAATAAGGAGAAAGAGAAGGAGCTTGTGCAGAGTATGAGGGCAGAGAAAATCACAGAGCAGCTGGGTGACAAATATTCTGAAGCGATAATCGGTGCATGGTGGGTAATGGTGAACGAGAAAAGCACCGATCCATTTGATTTGGTAGATGGCTTGCTCATATTGACGAGTCAGAATGCGATAATAGATTGCCGGAACGCAGCTGCCGACGATTTTGAAGATGAGGAGGGTGCAGAGCACAAAGTCCAGAGTATTCCGCTTGGAGATGTCCGGATAGTGAAATACGGCTCTTACTACACAGATGTTCGAAGCAGACATGCAAGAAGACCAAGCAGAAATCTGGGATGCGAGCTAATCTGGGGACCAAGCAGCAATCCAAACTTATTGAGGCTAAGGTTTCCGCCCGGCTGGCGGAAGACCCGCAAGAAGAGCATGCTCAGGCTCTTGGGGAAAGTCTTTGTCAACTCGGCTTTTGTCCGTTGTGACATTGTTGACTTGCAAAGCGCTCAAAAGCATACTGCAGTGTGGGACTTGATTTCCTACAGGCTAAGGCGGCTTATCTGGGGGTAAAACTACTGATTTCAGATGGCGGTAAAGCTACCTGAAGCTCTGCTGTTGCAGGACTTAGCTTGACCAAATAAGCACTATTTCCACCATTTTTTTTGTGTTCAAAGATGAAACTCCAACACCAAGTTGATTTTAACAGTAGAGAACCATCAGTGGAAAACTGGATACAACAGAAAGAAAAGACTAGCAACACTCAACAACAACTGGGACCAACTCACCGGGGCTCTGAAAAAACACATCGGAGTAGGAGTAAGCAAACAAGCAATGGAGTAAAATGAACTACCGAAACTTGCGAAAACAGCATGCATAAAAGAACAGGAATTCAGGAGCATCTTACATACTTCATGATATATCCAGCAGAATACATTTGAAACCGCAAATTAATACCGACAGCAAGCGCTAAAATGCAAGACTTACATATTAACAGTTCATGCATGCAAACCAAAATTGAAAGTTCAGCTGCCAGGGTCTGCAATAGATATAACATCATTGATACATTACAAATTTGCGATAAATCGCGATGTTTCTGTGAGACCGTGTGTGGTGTTACATTTGTCCTTTGCTTTTCATAAATTAAAGTGGGACTTGTAGAAAAATAGAAGTTAGGAATCGAGAAAGTAAGAAGTCGAAAAAATGAAAGCAATAGAATAAAAAGAACTATCTAATGTCATTGGGATTAAAGAGCAGGCTCATGCTTTGCAAATGTAACTGGCCATGGAGGTATAAACATAACACATATACTAAGCTGCTGAATCCTAAAATGGTAAAAGGTCGCAAAAGCGAGGCTACAGCTTGCTGTACAGGGCATGAGATAATTTTCAGGCGGTGTTTAACGTGAGAAACAATAAGAACCTGCGGATGGAAGAAGGAAGAAAAAAAATAGAAAAATAAAAAAATTAAAAATGCTAGATGATAAATGTAACGTAAAGCTGACTAAAAACACAACCATATAAAACAATTTATTGACATAATTTTTGTTTGATGTGCATAAACAAATGAAATCGCTACGCTTTGGCTGATTTGCTGCTAAACTATGACGGGTATCGAGTTTGAGAAAACCAAACAAAAAAAGGTTTTGTGGGAACTGGGAGCTGGGAAGTAGAGAGATGATATGACGTCAAGCGAAAAGAAGTTGAGCAAGGATTTTAAGTTGCCAGTCACGCCAGATATTTAATAGCTGGTGCGTTTATTGTAGATTGGCCAGTTTGATTAGCATTGAAAACCTGGCGTATTATAGTGGAAGCACGGGAAAAGCAAGTCTGATTTGAAACCACGTATATGTAAGAAAAGACAGCTATAATTAGGTTTAGAGATCCCAGAGTTGTTGGCTGGCCAATTAGCTCGGAAACCACGCAGCGTAGCGTTGAACAATAGGAGTGGGAGCAGAAAATAGCAGAGTGCAAAGAAAAGCACGAGAGAAAAAGAATAGCGAAAGGGTCTGCTCTCAGCCAATCGGTACACAACAATGCTTTTTTTGACACAAGCTGTTTAGTTCAAGCAGACCTGCTTTGGTGAGGTTATACTGCTTGGATTAAAGAGGAAGCTACAGCAATGTGACTTGCGAAAGCTCGAGGCCAAAAGTTGAAACAGAGCAATCACTGGAACATGCCCAAGTAGCCCGAGTCCAGGTATGTGCAACTACAAATTTAAAACACGACCTTCCACACTCCAGGGAAAGCTCAGAGCGTGTGTTACATACATGTTTACGAGAGGAGAATACTTGTCAACTAGTGTGTAGAAACAATTGTTCTGTATTGACTAGGAAGAAAAAGCTGCTGTCAATTCTGACTTGAACTTAAATACCAGTTTAGAGACAGGAGCCCGTTATTTTATGCCATAGCAGGACCAAGTGGATAAAGCTACACGTGGAAAATGTATGCGTGTAAATATGAGGCAGGAACATAGCCAATTATGCAGGCAAAGATATAGCCAAGCACTGCTATAACGTGTTTAGTCTGAAAGAGAAAACACCACCGAGAGTTGTTGTCCTCAGATAACAAAATTTCATCCACCCTTGAACGAGATTCTAACAGGACTGTTTGTTTGACTCTTTGCTTATACCACTAACTTGCTCCTTACTTATACTCTTAACTTATACTCCCACTTACACTTAGCTTTTACTCATTTCTTATAAGATAGACCTGAATTAAGCAATCCACCAGTCTTTCCATCATGTAACAACATGCTTATTCAGCGTTGATGTGTAGAGACCTCTCGAAAATGAAAGATGAAGTTGAAAAGTGAAAAATCGAAATGGAAAATGGTCCAGAATGGAATACCATGTGCAGAAATGCCGACGGTCGCAAGCATTTTTTTTTTCTATTTTCCACCTTTTTCTTTTCATTTTGTCCCAACCGGGCTGGCTTTTTCTTTTTCCTTTCTTTGCATGCTCAAAATTGCTGCGCAACAATCTCTCTTTTTCTGTGCCACGTTTAAATCAACCTCTCAACATATAGTTTTGGCCTCTAAGATAATGCAAATAACCGATTTTTTGGTTACAATACTCGAGATACATTAGGGAGAGAGGAGGGTTGGAAAAATATCAGAAGCACAAAAACGAATATTAATATTAGAGATAATGCAAATAACTGATTTTTTGGTTACAATACTTGAGATACATTAGAGAGAGGGGAGGGTTGGAAAAATTTTAGAAGCACAAAAACGAATATTAATATTAAACCTGGTAGCTATCGAGTTTCTATGCATTAGCGGTGGTACAGAGAAACAGAAACGGGATGAAGTCGAAACAATCGCATTTAAGTTTTCAGGGGAGAAAAAATCAGACGGAGTGAGGGAAAGAATATTTTTTTGATGTGTATCGGAAACAGCAGAAAAAAAAAAACATAAATAAAGAAAAAGGTAAATAGAACACAGCCGTGAATAGTGTACAACCGAACTGCCTTCAATTAACACCAAAAGAGGGAGGAACAGCAAAGGCAATAGTGCCGAAAATGTAATTCATATAATCAGGGATGGGATACATACAAGTAGGCATTGTTGTGCTTTTGGCTGTAGTTTCACCTGAGGCAGCGAAATGAGAGAAGCATTGTGGAAAGAAAGAGGAAAATTTTTATGAGAAGTGAGTTAAAAAGAAGACAATGCGAAGAAGAAAATAAATCAACGTATGTGACAAACTCAGCCTATTTGGTTACTTTTGTTGTACATGTATGTAATTTTTATTTATTTTTTTTTTTTGCTTTCTTCGTTTCTTTCGCTGCCCTTCTTTTTTTTTCCGACTTTTTCTGTGGGTTGATTCAATGCTTACGCTTGAGTTTTCTGCACCAATTGTGTCCATTGATATAAATAGATGAGGATTTTCTCATGTAGAAAAAGGGAGGATTTACTCAGAAACGAATGAGCTCAAGAACCTTTTCTCAGCTTTTAAACAGTTGCTTTTTGTTCGTAAACATCAGCTAAAGCAGATATCACAATAATGTCAGAAGAAACAGACCCAGAATTAGGATACAGTCCAGCTAAAAAGGAGCGGAAGTTCGGACTCTCGGACACAATGAGAAACCACTTGATTGCCGCTAGTGGTGAGTTCATTGGTACCTTCATTTTCCTTTGGAGTGCCTACATGATTGCCCAGAACGCCAACTCGGATGTGTTCTACGGCACCAAGGGTTCGAACCCAGCCAAGCTCATCATGATTGCATTTGGTTTCGGATTCGGTGTCATGGTGGGTATCGTTCTTACCGCCAGAGTTTCCGGTGGTCACTTGAACCCCGCTGTTACTCTTTCCATGCTCCTGGCCCGCCAGGTCACTCCGGTTAGAGCCCTCGTGATGATAATCGCCCAGCTCGTCTCTGGTATGGCTGCAGGTGGTGCTGCATCTGCCATGACCCCAGGCCCTGTTCTTTTCACGAACGCTCTTGGTGACGGTGTTTCTAGAAGCAGAGGTGTGTTCATCGAGGCCTTCGGTACATGTATCTTGTGTGTGACAGTCCTCATGACTTGTGCTGAGCAGTCCTTCCTCTCCGCTTGGGCCCCAGCCGCCATCGGTATCTCTCTTTTCATTGGTCATTTGATTTGTGTGTACCTCACCGGTGCCGGTTTGAACCCTGCCAGATCGTTGGGTGCTGCTGTTGCCGGCGTTCCTGACATCCCATTCCCAAACTACTTCTGGATCTACTGGGTTGGCCCAATTCTTGGTGCCATCATTGCCTGGGGTATCTGGAAGTTCTGGAAGATTTTGGACTACGAGACTTGCTGTGCTGCTCCTCCAAAGGCCAAGGAGGACGAAATCGAGGATTAGAGATGATGAAAAGCGTCTTTTTGTCTAGTCGTTAGTCTTTATTCCTCATAAGGTGCTCATTATCATCACCTTTCATCGTGCTTCTATAAATTGGTACACATGCATATCATTATTGGTTCGTTTACCTGCTCTAATTAATAAATAAATAATAGGTAATAATAATCACAGTAATAAACGCAGTAATAAAGTGGCAGTAGTAGTAGTAACAGCAATAAGAGTAATATTAACGGTAACGATAATATTATTATTATCAGCAATAGCAGTAGAAATAATATCACGTGCTAAATCGAGAATATAGCATGCGGCAGTAAGCAAATTTGAAAAATCGAAGAATATTATATAATTTATATTTTTCATATATTCTTTTGCAGGACAATGCGGCAGATCACAATTTTTTCGGTCCTTAACTCGCAATTATTTTGCAGAGTATGTACCGTACTGTATACAGAAAAAAAAAGTTGAGTCTAACTGAGCAATTAATAAAACCGGATTGGATTTGTTGGCTCGCATCCTCAACATCTGTAAACGTTACGAACCCAAACTCTGAAAACCTTCATTTCCCTTGATCTACTCAAAGACCAGACCCCTTTTCCCGGTTACATACATTTTTATGGATCGCAAATTTTCTTCCTTGCCGAGTATGCGAGGATCAGCCAGGTGCTCTGTATATTTTGCACTTGCACGTACATTTTTTCTATTTTTCACGATGGCATCAAAATTGATAAATAGTGTTGGTAACATTTTCTGCTTTCCGTTTTCTATCCACATTTTACCACATTGGCTGGGTTGTGCTTTCTCACTTCGGAGCCTCAACTGGAGGTAGTCATTAATACCGACACGAACTTTCCGTTGGCCAGTTTTTTGTGGGACTTGAACTATTCTTTTAAAGTATCTTTTATGACTTCTTTTATGTATTCTTTTAATGTCTTTTGTGAATTCCCTTTTTAATTCTATTTTGAACTTTTGTGTGAACTCCTTTTTTGTGCTTTATTTTTTTATTTTTTCTGAATTCTTTTTCAAGCTTTCTTCTAGAATCGTTTGTTCTCGCTTTGTCGATTAACCAACTCTTAGACTTTGAGCTTCTTTTTTGAGACCCCCCTCGTATACATTAGAGCAAAGGCCGAAACAACATAATTCAATGTAATGATGTCCGTTGCAGTTACAAAAAAATGTCTAAACCAAGTATATTTTGTTGAAAATAGCAAATAACCAAGTGTTCCAGGCATTTGTTTGGCCATGGATAAAGTGAAATCAGCTGCTGAAATATTTCTGATAATGAACATTTTCATCCGTTTTTCAGCAATAATAATATCCGATCTGACATTGGAAAGATAAGACTGAAAGATATGCAAAACTGAAAGTATGGACAAGCTCATAGAACGGATATTAGAAATAAGACCGGCAAATAATTTCGGAGATACACTCAACTTTTCTTGTTAATTTTATTGCAAAACAAAGCCGCATACAATAGAGCAAGCTATTTGAGATCCAAGGAAAAATTAAAGAGATGTGTTTTCCAGTGAAGACAAGCGCTCTCTAGTGAATCACTCTCGTAGAAATAGAAAGGCCAGGAAATCCGGAAATCCGGAAATCAGGAAATCAGGGAAACTATGGCAACTACACCCCAACCAATAAAAAAACGCTGCCCTCTTATTATTCCACTATATTTGGCACGGCTGAGGCACAATTGAGGATCAATCGTACGATTAATAGGGCAGTGGCAAGGATGTGACAAAATCAACATACTGGCTGCACTCACCTGCACTGGAAATTACAGAAGTTGAAAGAAGATGGAGTATAGTGAATGGAGTGAATCGATGCTAACTGAAAATTCCAAAGTATGGTGATGTAAAGAATAATAAGCTTGGCCGCTTATCTTCAGCTCCATAATGGGTTGCTAAGAACAGAATAAAGAGACTTTACTCTTTTTGCCGTGTCAGACGGAAGAAAAAGAAAAGGAAAAAGCGAAAAAAGTATTAAGTTTCTGAGCTCTGTAGTTATCAGCCGATAAAGAAAGGATTTCTTAATCGTTTGTCTGTGTATTGATTGCTAACATTGGCTACAAACATAGGGGCCTTTTCCTAATGAATACCGGACATGGAGATGAACGAGTAGAATGCAAATTTGAGCAATGCAAATATAAGCATATTTTAAGGCTTACAATATTCTTCAAAGATAAAACCTACCCTATTTTGTAAAGTAAGGTTTTGGTTAATAGAAGTTTCTTCTATGAAGCAAATATGCTACTGCATACTTTTGTGACTGGCTGATACTTCTGAGTGCATCAAAATCGAGATTCTTTGCTTTAGAACCAACAGATATCATCAGGGAACTGTAACTGAGCATAGCCATCTCGCCTGTGAATATTGTTAGCTGCCGAAAACTTCCTCTTGTCTTCTGGCCGTTTTATCGTTATCTTTTTGTCTTTGACACACGTATATTTCAACAATCCACTAAGGGGAGCCAAAACTGCAGTAGAAGAGGAACTAATTTAAAAGGACAAAGCCATATTCAGGCCCTAAGAGTTTTCAGATGCTTTAATGTGTGCCAAGACATACTTGAAGCCGAAAAAAATAAAAAAAGTGGTCCTAAAGTTGACGTGAAACTTTTACAAAAGCTGGTGCACTATACGGCTCAACATTGGAATCACATAGATCATAAAGATTGATGGAAGCTATCCAACAAATCGTCTGGCATATTCTTGGCAATCATACTTGTCTGCAAATGAAGGAAATCTTCCAAACTGCTGTCATTACAGTTGAAAAAAATCAAATAGAAAAAAGACCAGAAGGCCGGAGAACGGAGTATAGAAGTGCTTAACATCCCGGTCTTTCTAAGCTACAGGCTTGAATTTGCTTTCGACAAAAAAGTTCTCACTGCAAACAACAATGTTGGTCGGATAAAATCAGAAACTTAAGTTTTCGGGTTGACCATAGGGAACCGATCATCAAGTACATGATGCCAGAACATAGCAAGACCAATCAATCACCAAAATGTCTACGTACTAAGAGGCAATCTCCCAAAATCACGGTACAAGGTATCGATAGACCAATAGAAAAACACAGTGGTTGACACTATGGTTTTGTTTCTGTGAGCGTACGTAGTGCAACCATTGGACGGTTTCTGTAGAACATTACACCCATAAGGTGCTGGTGCAAGCGAGAAGCAAGTTTGAATTAATGGGGCTAGTTTCAACGCCGATGGATAAAATCGAGAACACAACGGTAATTATGGCGTTGGACGATGATGCTTGAAATAGCTGTTATTACAAAGTTGTATGTGCAACCAAGCCAACCCAAATGCCAATCATGGTGGCTTTGAACCTGCCAAGCTTAACATTAGCAAAATAGTGCGCTATTAGCGGTATGGCACAGACAATTTGCAGAGCAAGCAAGCAAACAAACAAAACCTCAAAACCAGGCGATAAAAGCACCCAAGCCAAGAGTATTTGCAGGGTGGTTGTGATCATAAAGACGGCCAGTTGTTGATAACATAAGGCCCAAGCATAATTAGCCATTCTGCGACGTAGTCAAGGTCTGCAAGCTCAATACTGCTAGCGTCACATTCATTTGTGGATTCCAAGGTTACAAGATTCCGAGTTGATCGCTCTTAGTCGAACCCTGTCATTAAACTGTTAGCTATTCTATCCTTAGATACTGTGTTCTTAGCTATCATCCATTCAGCTACTGCATTTTAAACGTCCCTAGCCATTATGTTCTAACAATTGTTCGCTAGCCATTGAGCGTGTAGCGTAGTTGTTACCGGTTCTAACTGCTTGTTCTTCTTTTCGTTGATATTTTTTGGTAGCAGATAAAAAAGATAGAAAAACTGATTTTGACGACAACACAAAGCATCACAACCCATGTTGCATCCTTGTGCACCAGTCTTGCAAAATGGAAGTTGAACAGATTATATTCCATCTGGAATCCTAACCAGTCTGTCTGTATCTTCCTGTTTTGCTCTATACTGTGGTGTGATAAGATTAGTCCCGTGTGACACATATGAATTTCCGTTGCTAAGGAGGTAAGCTAGCTGTGCATATATTCTCGGCTAGAGCTTATGTGGAAGTAAGAAAGAATTAACAGCGTATAAACTGGAGATGGTTGCCGCGATTCCTATTGTTTTTGGCCGTCCATACTTTGTTGAATAAAATTTTACAGCGGAAAATATTTTCTTGGCATAGCTTGGCAGCTAAAGATTGTTACTCGGGTAATGCCTTTCGGCATGAACAATATTTTGTCAAATTTATATCAATCAGTAGACGCAACTCCTCTGATCTCAATAGTCATGACTCAAGCGTACGTACATATTGAGATGTGGCTGTACAAAAAAACAGAACTATCGACCGGTCGACGCTGGGATGAGAGAGAAAGAAAAAGATATGTTTTTGAAGTTGCCTTATTTCCAATAGACACACACAAATTGCCCAGACCTGTAATTAAGTAATATACCGCCTTAAGATTCACATCTAATTGCGTATGCAACGAATTAGTACTTTTGAAAGGCTTGGTTCATGAAAGACACCATCTTTATTTGTCAGAGCCAGGCTTTCAAATTATCCAAAAGAAAGGCTAAGCTAGAGGAAGAGAAATTGTAAAATGTTTCGTACAAAAAGTTAAAGGTGGACGAGAACAACAAAAATATATATATCAAGAAAAAGAAAAAGAAAAAGCTCGGGGAGGGAAGCATAAGCAAACGCAACATTTACAAACTGACCTAAAAATGGAAAGAGTTTTGGTGCACAGAAAGCAGTATGTCGAAAACGGCATAAAAATGCTAAAAATATCTAACACGCACATACACACGTTCTCACAAAGTACAAAAGAAGAGAAATAAAAGAAAGGTGGGTGATAAAAAGTCAGAACCGAAATTACAAAAAAGGAAACCGAAATAAAAAAAACATAAAGACAGAAGAGATAAAGCGAAAGAGGAAACCGAAAAAAAAATAAAACGAAAGCAAAGAAAAAAAAAAAAAACGGGACAAAAAAATTGAATAAGGATAAAAACGAAAACGCGAACAAGAAGAAAAGAGAAATCAAGAGCAATAATAAGAACAAAAGAAAAACTGAAAAGAGAAGAACAATACAAACTTTTCCTTTGTTCAGCTGACGTAGTTTGGACGACGTCACTCTAGGAGCTTTTTGTACCGCTGCTTGCACTAGTCTCAGGCATGGTACTGTTTAGTTGCTAAGTTCATCGCTGTTGTCTGCAATAGCTAACTGTGCAGTATTGTAAAGAATATATTTTTACATGTGTCTTAATTTCTTTTTTACAATACACTCAATTTTTGGATAACCATTCCCTTTATGCTTTTATTGTACTTTTGCATATTTTGCTACCCAAATTTGTTTCACTTCAGTATTTTTTTCCTTTGTTCATGTTGCAGGCTTACATCTAATTTTGCATGAATCCGAAAGGCCCTTATATGTTTGATACCCCATGTCTTATTTTTTTAAATCTTTTGGCTGCTCAGGAAAAAGGAATGTGGATAGCCGCTCTAATTTTCAAATCTCGGGAGAAGTTAAGAACATACTTTGTCTGTCTCATAACATGCCTTTACTGTGCTCCGAATACATTCAAATAATGTCGTTCAAAGATTGAGAATGAAAATGTATAGAAACTAGCAATAATCTGGCTTGCATTCTGCCAACTGTTGCCCAAACAAACTGGCAATGTATGCCCTTTTTTACATAATTTATCTACATGGATGCCTCGAGTGGTACATTTGCAACATTGTGGCTGGAATTTCATCTAAGAAGCTCCTCAACCAGTTGAAAACGGCACAAATCCGTTCACTTCCAGCCAATCTAGAAACATCCATGCACCAGCTTGACAGGGAAGGGGAAAAAAGAAAGGATGTGGAGAGCAGGAAGAAAGAAAAGAAACGAAACGACATAAAAAAAAAAAAAATGCTAAAGATTGTAATAAAATAGTGCGAGAGTAAAATAAAATCCAAAATCCAAAATCCAAAATCATGGAAAGGCGAGAGTAATCAAAAAAGTATTAACAAAAAATAACAAAAAATAATCAAAAAAAATATATATTTTAAAATTTAGAAACCGGGGTGGGTGCGTCGTGATGCGGTTCTAATGCACCTTGAGAAGATCGAAGACATTAAGATTGAGAGCAATTGTGCATTGAAAAACAGATAAAAAAAATGCAGTTAAGGAGTTCGACACTTCAAGCGACGAAGCGTAGTGCATCTGCAGAGACAGAGAAGGAGCATCCTGCTAAAAAGGCAAGGAGTACTGCAAGAAATGGTGCGAGGAAAGTGGCTGTTAAGAAGAGCAATGGAAAGCAAGCAAAGGCCAGGAATGGGGCGGAAAAGACCAATAAAGAGGCAGCAAAGGTGGAACCAAAGAAAAAGTCGAATAAAGTATTCGGGGTGCTTGAAGTTGGGGATGGAATTCCGGAAAACGTTGTGCTTGAGAACCAGAACTCCGAGAAGGTGAACTTACTGGAATTGGCCAAGAAAGCACACATTCTCGTGGTATTTGTGTACCCAAGGGCATCCACTCCGGGATGCACGAGGCAGGCGAAGGGTTTCCGGGACGAATACGAGGAATTGACCAAGGATCTCAAGGCTACGGTCGTTGGTCTTAGTGCGGATTCGCCTAAAGCACAGCAAAAGTTTATCGATAGGCAGAGTCTCCAGTACGATCTTCTATGCGACCCAGGGCGGTCGCTGATTACCATGTTAGGCTGCAAGAAGCACCCCAAAGGGACGGTGCGGTCGCACTTTATCTTTGTGGACGGGGTTCTCCGTGTTAAGAAGGTGAAGGTGAGCCCAGAAGTCAGTTACAAGGGGGCCTTAGAGCAAGTTCATGAGCTAGTGAATGAGCAGAATTGAGATGGAGCCATGGCTAGAGTAGGGGACCCGCTTTTATAGTCGCCGGCTGCATTTTTTAAGCGAGATGTGCCGGCACCACCTTGTTGTACACTCTTTTTGCATTAACCAATAAGCGTATGAAGTTTCAGGCTTGCGTAGTTTAAAAAGTGACGAGGCTGCGAGGAAGTGAAAGGAGCAGAGAGTGTTGTTAAATGTGAGAGTAGCAGGGAGTGTTGCTATAAGCAACTGAAGCAGATAATACATTCGCTGCTTTTAGAAGAGGGAGGTGCAGATATTGGATACGTTTGTTTGACATTCGTATGCATTATAAACTAATTAATCGTAGCATGGTATGGAAGAAGGTTGATTGTCTTGGGTGAGAAAGAGGGCCAGGTGTTCGGGTGTGAATGCAGACGGGGCGTTTAAGTGTGAAGAAAAGGTTGTATTTGCTTTACTATAAGTGTGAAGAGATGTTGAGTGCATTATTGGAATGAATAAAGTATACTTTGCCTGTCATCAGAGGCTAGTAAAGGCCAGTCTACTCTGGATTGAAGGCCAATATCGTTACTATTGATCAAGGAGAAGAGACAACAAACCAGGGCTGAATTTCTTGATTCAACATTCCCATCAACAGTCTATCTGGACAATTTACAATACAGGGCCCTGGTGGTCCTTAGATATTTGCCTGAATGACCTGTTCAAAAGATTTTAAGCATTCTGCAGGGGATGCGATCGAGCGGTTAACAGAAACAAACACCGCTTTGTGGGTATAGATTTGTGGATATAGATTCCAGATATAGGACTTGAGCGAAGCTTTCAGTGGAGTTTGTATGTAGAGTCTCTGGTAGAACATCTGTTATTAGTTTTCAGTAAAAGTTTTGGATATGAGTACTTTCAATGTTAACCTCCAGAACAGCCAAACTGTGGAAGTGCTAGCATGCGTGGCTCTGGTTCCGGCAACGTAAAAGTGGGGATCAGCATGCTATAAGAAGGATAGACAAAGGAAGTGAACCGTTGGCAAGGATAAGAAATCTAGGGAGATATGCAAGCAACAAATGCTCATAACTTCTGCACACTGATGCATTACAGAAGTTCTTTCTGCCGCGTACTCCAATTTCAACTGCATACTTCTCTCATTTAGATCTTCGCGGTGTATTTCCACTAATCTATCGAACCAAAATACAGCAGCAATGTCTGTGCTAGAAACTTACAAAGGGAAAACAGGAAAAGCATGCCCTGTATTACTTTCTTGTCTAATCGGAAGCCTTTCTCATTCATCCTGTTGATTAGATTGGACAGAACATGCACAAGTCTAGAAATAGATCAAGACAGTGTAAAACAGAGCAATGCAGGAAGGGAAGGCCCGGAAAAGTGGAGGAATGATTGATGAGATGGGATGAGTGTTGAATGAGGTCTGTTCACTCAAGTATACTCTGCAACGTTCTTTTCCAAGTGTCTGATGTATTCGGAGTATTCTAGGCTTTCTTTGAGATGTGCTAGGTATTCTTTGAAGTATTCCGGGTATTCTAGGTATTCCAGAGTTTTTTTGGAGTATGTTTCAAGTATTCTTTTAGATATTTTCAGAATATCCTTTCAAACACTATCTGAATATTTCTCGAAGCCTTCTTTCATGTATTTGCATCTCCAACACCTCCTGAAGAACAACTTCACATTGTT
>MDSB01000002.1:64958-134489 GCA_001754015.1 Brettanomyces anomalus
GGCACAGTTCAGCCAGAAACTGAAACACAACTCACGCAAAAGCACCCCCAGATACAAATACCTACACCAAAAATCTATACTCTGGATTATATTACTATACTTAAGTTGTAACAACAACAAGAACTCACTAACGGTTGGACTTGGCAACTCTCTCCAACTCGTCCTTCTTCTTGATAGCGTAGGAGGTAGAAGAACCCTTGGCGGCGTTGATCAACTCCTCGGCCAAACACTCGGCAATGGTCTTGATGTTTCTGAAAGCAGCCTCTCTAGCACCAGTAGTCAACAAGGAAATGGACTGGTCAACTCTTCTCAATGGCGAGACATCGACAGCCTGTCTTCTGACGGCACCGGCGGAACCAACACGGGTGGTGTCTTCCCTAGCACCGGTGTTAACGATGGCATCAACAAGAACCTGCAATGGGTTCTGGTCGGTGATGACATTGATGATCTCCATGGCGTGCTTGACGATTCTCACAGCCTTGAGCTTCTTACCGTTGTTTCTTCCGTTCATCATGATCGAGTTGGTGAGCCTCTCAACGACAGGGCACTGTGCCTTTCTGAACCTCTTGTTGGCGTATTTTCCTGCAGTGTGAGGAACAAAGATTGGCTGTCTGACCTGGATGTAGTCAGCCAACGAGATATCCTTGATCGTGATTCCCTCAAACGACCACTTGTTGAACAATTTCACCTCCTTGGCTCCCGTTTGGATGCTCTTTGGGATTAGTGTGGCCAACTCAACGAACTTGAACTCTGGCTCTGGCTCTGCAATGACTTCCTCTTCCTCCACATCGACTTCTTCAGCTGGGGCTTCTTCAGCTGGGGTTTCCTCAGCTGGAACCTCCTCCACTGGTTGCTCTTCGACTGGCTTCTGTTCTTCAGACATGGTGTATGCTATATTCGATGGCCTATAGTGAACCTGTTGCTATTGCAAAGAACTTTTCTCAATTCTCTAACAGTTTCAGGATCAAACATGTGTTCCTAAATTTCTTACTCTCGCTTTTTTTTCCCACCTACTAATTTTTGGGTCTCGCAATTTTTCACATCTCGCGATAAGAAATGCTAGGGTTGAGAGAAAATTTTTTCGCGCAAAAAACCTCCTATGTCACGTGCTTCTGCTTTCACATCTGCTACCTTCCAGATGAAAGCATCCGGAGTATCACCAAAAAGTTACATTCTAAACATGCACATCTGCTTAAGGCCATTCAAAAGAGACACCGGTACTCATAAATTCCACACAAACAATCAAAACACCCAGCCAGTGCTATTATTCCTGTAGTAGGCTACATTCTAAACATGCAAATCTGCTTAAGGCCATTCAAAAGTGACACCGATACTCATAAATTCCACACAAACAACCAAAACATCCAGCCAGTGCTATTATTCCTGTAGTAGCCCTGGAAAGTGTGCATCCATAAGTAGGCACCCTCACACCTCTACCATGGGAATTCGCGAGCCTTATCTCGAAAATTGACATATCCTCCAGAATAGGAAGTCTAAAACCACAGACGCGACTGTCCGAGTCGATAGAAAGCTGCCCATATGAATGGGGGCAAATAACCGCTGAATTGCTACAGTTACCGTGACTGTTGCAGTGTACCCCGCATTTTCCCTCCTTTATATTATTTATTTAGAGCAAAATGAATGTTAAACCGGGTTTTCGCACGAGCGGCACATTGAAGACATAAATAACACTAATGCTATTAGAGTGGTATTTTGGCACTAAACCAGTAGCTAAAAATCGTGATGCCTAATTGTCTATCACAAGCGACAATCCTAAATCAGCAAGATTTTTGTTGCTTCCCTCATGTCCCATTTCCTTTTCCCCTGAAAAAAACAAGTTAGGCTAGTTACCCCAACACCACATTTGAAATGAGTATAATGCATATATTGATACTATTTACTTAAGTGGAGTATAAAACGGACATGTATTATCCCTTCTGTGGATTATATAAAGCTGGTCAAGCCCACATTCTTTGAAATGCACAAATTAAATTAAGGTTTCTGAATCGGGTTAGCTCGAGTTCTGGGAAGTCCCTTTTGCTCATCATAGTTTAAAAACAATACATCTATCCAATTCCACGCAATGCCTACTTTTGAGTACGAAGAGTCGCTTCCAAAGCTTCCATTACCCTCGATTCAGTCCACTGTCAGCCAAGCTTTGGCAGCTTTGAAACCCTTGGTGTCCTCTGAGCGACTGGATGCTCTTAAAAGAAGAGCTCAGGACTTTGTCGAATCGAACCAAGCCAAAACCATTCAGAGACATTTGGAACAGTCGTACGATGAATACCCAAGCTATCTTGATTGCCCAGCCATTTCTCCAGCCACAGGAACAGTGTATGGATCGTTGAGGAGCCAAACGTTGCCAAGAAATCCCTTCTTCATACTTGAAGATGACCCTCTAAAGAACTTTACACCTTCGCAGTCTTTTAGAGCTTCACTTCTCACGGTTTCTGCCTTGAGATTTCTTCGTGCCTTGAGACAAAACAAGTTGAGCACCGATTTTGCTCATCCTAACGGCAAGCAACCGCTCACGATGAACTCGTATTTCAATCTTTTTGGAACTACAATGGTCCCGCACGATGGAACTAGGGGCATTGGTATACAAATCAAGAAGTATCCGTCTTCCAGACACATCATCGTCATCTCAAGGGGCCAGTTCTACTCACTTGAGGTGTTGTCTAGGAAGACAGGCCAGATTTGGTTCTCCAAGTACGAACTGACTAAAAGATTTAACGAAATATTGGAAGATTCCGCCAATACCGATCCTTTACAAGTGGCCCGCAGCTCTGTTGCCACGTTCTCTACCGAAACAAAGCCCACATGGAGATACATTAGGAAGAGGCTTGAGGAGTCGAACCCCGAGCAATTGCATATCATTGATTCCGCACTTTTTGCTGTTTGCTTGGATCACGAGGCCCCTCATTCAGACCTGGAAAGAGTTCAGTTTGCATCCCATGGCACAACATGTACAAATGAGAGAGGGATCCAGGTTGGCACTTGCATCAATCGGCTTTATGACAAGCTCTGCTTTGTGGTTACGCCGAATTCTGTGGCCGCATGCATTTATCCTGCTGCTATTATGGATGGAACCGCCGTGTTACGCTTGCTCAGCGACATTTACACTGATTCTATTCTCAGGCTTGCCAGAAGAATAAATGGAAATCACTATACGTTATGGGGAAACACAAACACGGTTCCAATTAACGAGAAAATCAGCAAGCCAAGGCAACAGAAGGTGATTTTTGAGTTGCCAAACGATTTACGCACAGCAATTCATTTAGCAGAGACAAGGCTCGCCGACATCATCAACCAGCACGAGTACGTGTTTCGCTCGATTACAACTTTTGGAAAGCAGTACATCAAGGAAAGAATGAAGCTACCTGCTGATTCTGCAGTCCAGGTTGCAATACAATTAGCACATTTTGCCCTATATGGGCACCCGATATCGACTATCGAGCCCGTTACGACGAGAAAATTCAGAGATGCTAGAACAGAGCCTGTTGCAGCACAATCGGAAGTACTTCTCGAGCTTTGTCGGGTTTTTATCACGGGGAAAAGCAACGAGGCTAAGTGGGACCTTTTTCTAAAAGCTGTGAATGAGCACAGAGAGAAAGTTAGAAATGCATCAAATGGAAACGGCTTTGAGCGGCATTTGTCAGCACTGAGAGCATCGTTTATCAATTTTGAATTGCTCAACAGATTACACCCCAGCTTACCGCAGATTGACGGGTCAGAGATCCCGACATTTTTGTTTGATGCTGAAGTTGACAAGCTTTATGGTCCAGAAATGCTAGCAGCAAACTGTGGAAACTCAGCATTGCACATGTTTGGCATCACACCATCAATTAGTACAGGCTTTGGAATTGGATACATCATCAAGGACACATCTATCAGCTTTGTTGCCTCATCACAGTGGAGGCAAACCGACCGGCTCTTGGACACGTTGGTTGGTGTTCTAACAGAGCTCAAGAACATATGGAAGTCTGTGGTGAAGAAAGCCAATGATACAACCATCCTCAACAGAATGGGCGGTTTTCTTCGCGAAGGTGGCGAGGCTCGATCTCAACAGCTTCAGAATTATCTCCAGTCAATCCCCATGAAGATGGTCGCATCAAATAAGTCGACAACACAAGGCACAAATACAACATATAAGGGTGGGAAACTTGCAGATACGCAAATATTGGGTGGTTATGACTATTTTGATGTAGACTCAATGGTGGAGCACTCACAAATTCAAACAGAATTACAATCCGGGACCAGCAGCAGCCTGATTACAAGGGGAAACTCAGAAATTGATCTAGCAAGTGCAATTGGCAGGAAGTTAGTGATTGCCACTGATGATTGAGCATTTTATAGGAATGGTATGCATAAAGTGCATGCAAAGCATGTAAAGCCGGTAGATCAGAAAATCTAAATTGTAAAGAGATTTATCAATATAAGGTTTCTATATATTCGTCATATCAATATGACCGTTATATACCAACAACGAAACGCAAAGAAAATAGCAAGTTGTCTAGTTTACATGTAGAGATATATTGTCCATTAAGGGTATCTTCGATATTTCCTGTCTTCTATAATTCCTATCTTCTATAATTCTTATCTTCTACAATTCCTATCTTCCTCCTCTCCTTTCCTTGTTATAATAGAAAATATCTCCTTCTTCTCGGAAAGACCATACATTGCATACTTGATTTGTACCGTCCTTACAAGAAACTCTCAACTACAAATGAAACTCTACCGGTCATATCTTCACACACAATCACTCATGTGACTGCTCTATTTCATGCTCCATACTTTCCTTCTCTGCAATAACCTTGTCAATGCCGAAGAACATGATGGCCAAGATGACATTAGCAAGAATCAACAAGAATCCGGAGATTAAAAAGCACGTCCACAATAGTCCGTGCTCTGCTAGCACACCAGTGAAATATGGAGAAACTGACCTTGCAATCTGCTTGGCAATGTTGACAGTGCCGAGGACTTTTGGCAGGTCGTTCGACTCAATTAGCGACGTGAGAATTATTTGTCGTGGCACGACATCAAATGCCGTTGTAGTTTGGTTGAGGAGGTACAAAATGGTTGCGATCGATAGTTTTGTGCCCAAGATTGGGATGGCCATAAAGAACAAACCACATGGAATTTGCGTGAGGATGGTCGACCTAAGTGGGCCCCATATTTTGGACATCCATGCGGATGGAATGGCCGAAAGAGAGACGACCAAATCGGTACTTCCGAATATTAGACCGAGAACAGCGGCGGTGGGTGCGTATCTCATGTTGAAGTAGTACACCACCCAGGCGGAGGGCATGAATCCATACCCGAGCGAGTCCATCATGAATGGAACCAAGAGTCTGAACAAGATGGACTGCGATTTTGGTGACAGTCCTGTAAAAGTGGTGGTCACCTGTTGGGCTGAGGCTGGGTCACCAAGAAGAGCCGTGTGCTCATTTTCTGTGCTATCTGAAGATGAGGATGCAAGGGATGACTCGGTCTGTTCTGTTAGAGTGTGTCTATCAGAGGTCTTGGCTGTGGAGGACGTAGAAACACAATCGGTACTCTCAGTAGCAGGCAAGCCATCAGGTCTTTCGAAACGAGGAATGTAGGATGGCTCACACTTCCTCGACATGAAAAGCATGGTGACATACTTGACAAGCGATATGGTACAGAATATATAGAAAGAGTACCTGTAAGCGTCGCGATGCGACATTCCACGGTTGGAAACCAGCTCCTGCACAAAAAAGCCACCAACAAGATTTCCGCACGAGGAACCAATGGCAGCAAGAGTTCCGTGAATGGCATAAACCTCAGGCCGGTGGTTGAGCGGGGTTAGCTTTGCAAGAACAGACTCCTCGATGGTCTTGAAAGGACCGGTATCACCGCCAGATGGGGAAATGACTCCGAAAACAGCGGCCACCAAGAGAAGGTGGAAGTTGTCGGTACCAGAAGCAAAAACAGAGCCACATGCAAACATAAGAAAAGAGCCGATCCTCATGACACGTCTCGTACCAATAGCATTTGCATTCCACGTCAACAAATACGAGAGAACCGAGTCCCCAATCATCGTGAGCGACATGAAAAGTCCAATTTTGGACTCCTCGATGTCCAATGACTTCAAGTATAGCGTGAGCACCTGATTGGTCAATCCGAAGGCGATCATTCGTGCGAACACGCTAAACCAAAGAAGCCGGATGTCTCTTGAAGACTGCCTGATTGTCGTTACTAAGTGCACACCCATGATTTTGCAAATACTGACCGCTTTTTAGCACTTTGTCAAGTATACGATCTAAACGATGAGTAATAGTGCACACACCACCGTTAAAGCCGGTTAATAGAGAGCAAAACGCAAGCTTGTTCACTATTGATGATCACGATAGCTTGGCTTATCTAGCTTGGATGTATTAAAGTTCGTTGACGAGAATAAGGTGCAAAAAAAGTGAGAAAGCAGACGTTATCTTGAATACTTATAGTTGTAAGAGAAGTAAAAAAAAAAGCCGGGGAAAAAAAGTGAAATAGCCCGGAGGCAGTAGTACGGCTATGGTGTACGGATGAGACCAAGCAAAATTTTGACATTGGTCCTGTTTGATGTATAGTTCAGGACTGCACGACTAAACCGGATAGTAGTCTTGGTGATTCGGCATGAAAATGTATGTTTCGGGATGGGAGAACCTGAGGGTGCTGTGCACGGTTGAATTTGGCCTTGAAAACCGTATCCTCAAGCAGAAAAGCACCGTCAGTATATCGCTATTAAGCGAGCAGTTAGGGTGCAAACAAGTCAAAATAAAGGTAGATATACCATGGGTTAGTAGTCCGGGGAGCAGTAGTTCATCAGATGATCACTAAGACCACTTACTTTGAAAGCACAAGGAAGTTGTAAAGCACAAGCGAGAAGATAGACAGGTGTTTGGGGTAAAACAATTTATGGGATGCCCAATAAAGCCACACTTTTCAAAGTAGAAAATCGGGAGATTACGCGCGCTGCTTGAAAATTTCATCGATTTTTTTCTTAAAATTTCCTATTCTCAATTTACTGTTATTTTTCTTAACTTGAGGCCAGAGTGATAATTTTCCTAGCTAAAATTTTTTTAGCGCGCATTAAAAAAAAAAGCACAAATCGAGTGATCGGATTCGGACTTGTGCTGAGATCAACAACCGAAGCTTTGATAAGACTCAGCATATGGAGAGAAACAATAATAAAAGAAGCTGCAAATAAATACGCTTGGCGTTTGTTTACCTAGAAACTTGTCATATAGTGCGCACCGTATTGCAAGCTTGTGTTAGCTTCGAAAAGTACGAGAGATCAGATTGAATTTTTTTGCTTTCTTTCTTTTCATCCAAGGTAAGTTAGAGATGTTTAGAGGGTGGATTAATCGCATGTTGTGGGTGAATATCAGGCTGAATTTTGGCTGGAGGCTAACGAAGGGGGTCTGAAGATAGGGAAGAGGAGGTCGAGCAGGAATATTCCACTTGGGATGGCCGTAAACTTGGCCTGCTTACAAATAATCTCTGCTTACTGGCGATTTGCAACTGCAGTGAGATCGGTTCACCGTTTTAGTCCACAGACGTCTTTTTAGGGCGGAAAACGAAGCAAGAGCGAGAAATACTAACACTGGCTAGTGATACAGTAGAATAGAAGGCTGGATCGGTTCTGGATCAGGGAAGGAACAGACATGACTGAGCAAGCCAGCATTATTGAAAGAGAGAGAAGCGCGAAAGAAAGCAACGAGAGAGGGAGTGGGATGGGCGGCAGGATGGGGAGCCAAGGTGAAGATGCTGCAAGCAGTGGTGCGAGGAGCACGGGGGAGCATACAGGGCCGCACAAAGTACACATAGAGACCGGAGATATGCCGGATAGTGGGCATGTGGCATATGAGGAAGGCGGTACGAGAAATGCAGAAGGCGAGCACAAGACGGGCAGTAAAAGGAAGAAGAAGCCGAAGAAGATCGCGTGCAGAGAGTGCAGGCAACAGAAGGCCCGCTGTGACGCGTTTAGCCGTGCCCCAGGCCCGTGTAGCCGGTGTGCAAAGCGGAAAATCAAGTGTGTCCTGGATTCGGAGTACAAGCGGACGTTCAAGCGTGTGCAGATCGCGCAGATGGAGCGGGATTACGAGTTGATGAGGCAGAGGCTGCAGTACTCGGTGCCGGTAGTGGCGGGGCCCGCTGGAGCAGTTCTGGTGGCCCCAGCAGGCGGAAATAGTGGCAGTACAGGGGGAAATCAGGCACCGTATCTCCCACTTCCGCAGATACTACCGCAGACAAACGGTCTGCGACCCGTGTTGTACCCGCGGCAGCCACCCGTGCTGCAGGAATCTCTGGTTTCTGGCGTCGGGGCCGCAACACCGGCCTCTTCAAGCACAAGTTCGACGATCAACAACGACTCAGGGGCCCTGGCCCGTTTCCCACTGGCACCAGCACAGAAGATGTACGCGGGCACGGGGCAGCTGGCCGGTAGCATCGGCTCGTCTCCATCGCCTGGGATGGCCGGCTCTCCCATGGCAAGAAATCTTTCTCCACTGCCCAGAGGTGTCACACAAGGCCGGCCAGTGGCCCAGTTTCGAGCCCCAGCAGTCACGCAGTTGGGTCAACAACTGCCGCAACAGCTGCTGCAGCACTCGCCCACGCTGTCGTCGTCGTTCTCGCCGTCGTACACGGCACCAAATGTCGTCCCAGCGGTGTCTCCCCGCTCGCTAGGAGACCTGACACTCCAGGCGTCGCAGATCACAGAGCTCTTCTCGCACTTCATCCGGTACTACCAGCCATCGTTGCCCGTTGTGGACGTGTCCAAGGGCATAGACCGCATCTACAGGCTCTGCCCGATCCTCTTCTGGACCGTCATGTCCACCGCGCTGCGGACCTTCAGCTCGCCGGCCGTCCCCAAGGACAAGGCCCGCAGACTGTACTTCGCACTCTCGCCCAAGCTTAAGTCTGCACTCGCGGAGCTCTCCATCGCTCCCATAACCAGGTACGCACCGTCCGAGCTCGACGAGCCCGTCCTCAACGTCTGTAGTGTCTACACGGTCCAGGCTTTCCTATTGTACACGTTCTGGCCGCCTTTGACCTCGTCCATCAGTGCCGATTCCTCCTGGTACTCCGTGGGGATAGCTCTCTTCCAGGCCATCAGGATCGGCCTCCACATTCCAGGCCACTCCGCCGATGGACTCCGCACAAACAACCCGCAGTTACTTCGTGAGCAAGTCCGCACGTGGATCGCCTGCAACGTGGTATCGCAGACCATCGCTACGGCCTTCGGGTTCCCGAGCCTCAACCGGCTGGACCTCTCCGTGGGAAGCATCCCGCAACCCACACTTGGCACCTCGCCGGTGTCTTCATCGGCCTCTGCCTCTGCACCTGCGTCAGTGTCGGCGTCGGGCCCAGCAGACACGTCGATCATTCCGTCACAGCTCCGCCAGATGCTTGAGGTGCAGCGGTTCGAATCCCGGCTTGCCCAGACTCTCAACAGCAACTCCTTCGACCCGCTAATGCTCGCCAGCGTTTCCGAGCGCTACCCAATGCTCCTGCTTCTTGAAACGGAGCTCGACCAGCTCCAGGTTCGGCTCTGCCGCGAGTCGGAAATGGACGACTTCAGGCTGCTCTCGCTGTACGCGGCACGGTTGCATTTGACCACGTACTACTTCTTCGACGCCGACAAGGCCCCCGGCTACGGCTTGAGAAAGGGTCTCGTCAAGGCCTACAATGCCGCCTTGGCCTACATCAGCCACTGCAAGGCTTCACAGCTCAGGAATCGTGGCTTCGCCAAGCACTTGCCGCCTGTGTACACGATGACGATCTGGCAGGCCGCCTGTGTGATCGCACGCCTGATACTCTCGCCGTACTCTTCGCTTTTCGATGTGTCACGGGGCAAGATGGCGTACTTGGACGCGGTCACTCTCTCGCACCAGGCCTCAGTGATAAAGCACGACATGGCCTACAGAGCATCGGGAATCATGCGGTGCATGTGGGCCTTGTTCAAGACACTCTACAATCAGCACTTGCTTTCTCCAGCCGTCGTCGTTCGCTCCAGGATGTGTGCCAGCGTGTTCTTCGACTCGTTGTGGATCCTCAGGCAGAAATGCGGCATGATCCAGCTCCACCCCGAGCAGAAGGAGAAGGCGGAACGCGAGGCTGCCGAGGCCAACGAGGACGACGACAATGATGAGAATGACGACGAATTGGAGGACGAGAGCCCTGGAGCGAGAAAGAACGTTGCTGGGGGTACACAGACTACAACAACGCACACAAATGGCGGAAATAACAGCGCCGGCACGGATCAGGCTAGACAAACTACAGTAAAAGTTACACGCAAGAAGCACAGGTCGTTGTCCGAGTCGTTACACCCAGAGTCGGACGTCAGAAAGATAATCAGCACGATTCCGCTCGATCCACAGCCCATCTCGTTAAGCGACAATGCAGACAACGCAAGCAGTACCCAGAGCTCGCCTTTCGTGCACGGATCGCCGAACCAGCAGGCTGTGCCAACTGGTGACCACAGCTACGGTAATCAGAATGTCCAAACAATGAAGAAGAACGCGAAATCACCGAAATCTGACACTCCGATGTTCTCGCTCGATTCCTGGGATCTTGCCAAAGATATCGACTCCGATCTGTTGTTCAAGGACATCGACACGGTGATGAACGATTTCGGATTTCACGCTGAGTGAGCCAGCCGGAAAACTGTAACGTAATGCGATTCTAGGTTATGGAAGACCGTAGAATCCAGCACCCACGAGTTGTGTGTAAGAATAACAAGAATAATGAAATAATGAGACGACGTAAGGTAAAGTAAAATGAAATGAAAAATGCTAATAATGGTGGCAGCAGCAAGTATGCTGCGGTTGATGCTGATCTGACCACCACAGTTTTGGAGTGGCTTTCATGTTCTAGAGCCAGCTATTTTGCAGTTTCGTGTTGCAACCAAAGCAGCAACAATGTTTGCCAATGTGAGCTAATATTGGCTAGGCGGTAGTTCAGCATTAAGTTTTCTTTCAGCAGCATCAAACCGGCTGCAACCTAGTAATCAAAATAATCCAATTGTTCGAGAAATTCCACCCCTATTGGCTTTTTTTTTCTAATAACCGGGGTCCTTGTCTAATCAAAATTGATCTGCTCGATGTGAACGTCTTGGCGCTAATTTTCTAGGCTCTAATTTGATTCCAATTTTTTTAATTATTTTGGCCTGCGTTTTTTTTTTTTTTTTTCATTTTCTTTAGTTTTTTTCCGCTATCCGTATTGTTCGACCTGCTCTCACACCAGCCAAGTATATTTGGCAGACAACATTCTCCCAATAACAAGGTACTGAAATCAAAAAAGCCTGCTGGCGACACTCAGGCTAAAAGCACGAGATTGAATTGTAGCCCCAAAACCCCACAGAACCCGAAGAAAGCAGCAATTTCTAGAATAATAAAGATGGAGTGATGGTGAATCACGCTCGACGGCTGCATTGTGGGGTGTGGGCTCCAGAAATTTTTTGAAGGTGGCAATTCCCAAAGCGGAAATTTCTAGCAACTCGTGGAAAATCCCGGAACCATGATCCTTGAGTGGTGTGCTCAGAGCTTTTTGGTATGGGTCTAAACATGTGAGCTATAAAAGGAGACGCTCCCACAGATAACTAGGGGTGAAGATTGTAACTCAAGCTTGGTAATTAATTGCTTCCATCACCAGAACATTTTAGTTTTACGAATATACTACCTAGTTCAATACAAAAACAAAAAACAGTTACAAGCGCTTAAATCACTATTTCAAACATGTCTTTCTTCTACAACCCATACTATGCTCCATACAATCCATTGTACGACTTTGTCGATGACATTGCCGATGCAGTGGACCAGGTTCACCAGGCAATAGGCCAGACCCCAGCTAAAAGAGGACCAGAGAGAAAGTCCTTGAAGGGAAATGACAAGAAGGCCGTTGCTAAGGCTCCAAAGCAAGGTGCCCCAGCAAAGAAGGCAGATGACCAGGACAAGCATGATTCGTTGCTCTCATTCTACAACGATCCATTCTTTGGCCCCGTGTTTGACGAAGACACCTTTGTTCCAGCATTAGATGTGCACGACAACGAGAAATCTTACACTCTGAAGGTCTCGGTTCCAGGAGCTGCAAAGGACCACTTGGATATCAACTTTGACAAGGACAGCCATTTGTTAACATTGAAAGGTGAGATCCCAGAGACTAAGAGCGAGGAGAAGGAAGGTGGCAAGGTTGTCCACAGCGAGATCCAGTCTGGTAAGTTCGAGAGATCCTTGACTCTCCCACAGAACGTTGATGGCGAGAACATCAAGGCATCTTTCCAGGATGGTATTTTGACTTTGCAGGTTCCAAAGGTTAAGAATGCCCAGAATGTGAAGAAGATTTCCATCGACTAAACTGTTAGTTGTCGTTGTTGTTGATGAGTTTTGATATTTCCTATTTTCTTGTTTTCATCTTTTTATATATAGTTTGAATTGAGGTTTCTTTTGGTTTTACGTTTATCGATTGTAGCAAGGTGGAGTGTGGAATGTTATGATTGCTATTTATTTCCACATCCATTAATTGGTACTAGAGCCATCTTTGCTTTGCTTTATGCTGCTTTGAGGCAGAGGAAGTACCAGTATTTTTGGGAATGCGAATAGACAAAAATTACTGCTGAGTTGTACGTCAATCCCTAACTATCTCATGCCATCTGCATGTCTAGATGAATACCACAGATGTAGTAGTGAACAAAGTACACGTAAGTCAATCGGCGCGTCTATAATTATCACTGTGGGTGAAAGGCGGAGGAGAGGAAAGAAAAAATTTTTCAGAGCTCGAGCTGTAGGGAGGACAGAGGAGAGGGTGTGAAATTTTCGTGGTGAAAAAAAAAACAAAAAAATAGGAAAGTTGAATAGAATGAGTAAAAAGGGTGAAAAGAACAAGGCAAGCGTGATAATATAGCAAGAGGCCCAAAAGAAGTAAAACGAAGAAATCGGCAATAAAAAAACAGGCATACTGTGTTATATTACAGATAAAATAGCAAGAACAAGATGCCTAGAGAAATCCAGGATGTCGTTCCAGATCTGGTGATTGGAGCCAAAGGAGATATCAACAAGAAAATTAGAGAGAAGGAGAACATTTTGAAGCAGGAGGAGAAGAAAGAGCAGAAGGATGGAAATAAAGAGGAAAACGAGAAGGAGCAAGTGAAGACCGAGAAGAAGCCAGCAGGCGAAAAGGCAGAAAGCACGGCAGCAGAAGAAGAGGCCGCAGAAACAAGCACAGATAGTAAAGCAGCCAAGAAAGTGACGTTTGCAGAAGGAACGATGGCAGGAGACGAGGAAACAGAGGAGCAGAAAAGAAAACGGGAGTTCGAGGAGGGAGGAGGATTGCCAGAGCAGACGGAGAACCCAGATGTCAGCAAGTTGACGCCGCTATCAGCCGAAATTATCAACAGACAAGCCACAATCAACATCGGTACGATTGGTCACGTTGCCCACGGAAAATCGACGGTGGTGAAGGCCATCTCGGGAGTTCAGACGGTGCGGTTCAAGAATGAGTTGGAGAGAAACATTACGATTAAGCTTGGATACGCCAACGCCAAGATTTACAAGTGCGACAACCCAGAATGCCCCGAGCCAGAATGTTACCACTCTTTCAAGTCCGACAAGGAAATACATCCAAAGTGTCTCAGAGAAGGTTGTACGGGCCGTTACCAGTTGGTGCGTCACGTGTCGTTTGTGGACTGCCCAGGTCACGACATTTTGATGAGCACGATGCTTTCCGGTGCCGCTGTGATGGATGCGGCCTTGTTGCTTATTGCAGGAAACGAGCCTTGCCCACAACCACAGACTTCGGAGCACTTGGCAGCCATCGAGATCATGAAGTTGAAGCACGTCATTATCCTCCAGAACAAGGTGGACTTGATGAAGAGAGAGGCAGCTTTGGAGCACGAGAAGTCGATCCTCAAGTTCATCAAGGGAACCGTTGCAGATGGCGCTCCTATCATTCCAATCAGTGCCCAGTTGAAGTACAATATCGATGCCGTTGACATGTGCATGGTGAAGTCCATCCCTGTGCCTGTCAGGGACTTCACTGCCAAGCCAAGGTTGATGGTTATCCGTTCGTTTGACGTGAATAAACCAGGTTCCGAGATCGATGACTTGAAAGGAGGTGTTGCCGGTGGCTCCGTTTTGACCGGTGTGTTTAGAATCGGCGACGAGATCGAGATCAGGCCGGGTATCGTCACAAAGGACGACTCTGGAAAGATCCAATGCAGGCCAATCTTCTCGCATATCGTGTCTCTTTTCGCAGAGCACAACGACTTGAAGTTTGCCGTTCCCGGTGGACTTATCGGTGTGGGAACGAAGGTTGATCCAACGCTTTGCAGGGCCGACAGACTTGTGGGCCAGGTTGTGGGAGCAAGAGGTTCTCTTCCATCCATTTTCACAGACATCGAGATCAACTACTTCCTTTTGAGACGTCTTTTGGGTGTGAAAACCGACGGCCAGAAGCAGGTCAAGGTCAGAAAGTTGGAAGTTGATGATGTTCTCATGGTCAACATCGGCTCTACCGCAACAGGTGCCAGAGTGGTGGCTGTCAAGGCTGATATGGCCCGTTTGACTCTTACATCTCCTGCATGTACCGAGATCAACGAGAAGATCGCTCTGTCCAGAAGAATTGACAAGCATTTCCGTTTGATTGGATGGGCCACCATCAAGAAGGGAACTACAATTGAGCCTGTTCAGTGAACAACTTCAACCGGAACGAGGCTCCTCTATATATGTAACTGTTTTGTGACTTTTGAGCTCTGCAGTTTAATTAGTTTTAGCGCTGCTGGCCATAAGTACACTGATTAAGTATTAAAGATGTGATTAAATATGAAAGAAGTGATTAAATATGAGGTGATTAAGTATTAAAGTAGTGATTAAATATGAAGGATCCTAGAGACAACGAGGAATAGTTGTGGACTCTTATCCACCAGCTTGGGCAATACAGGCAAAATGTCAGTTCTTAAAAGCAACCAAAGGATGCTACGTAGCTAATGCTATATGATGTATTAAAGATAATTAACTGTTGGCGAAGCAACTAAACGTGCTTTATCTATTTCCCAATGCATCCATTACTGCACCGTCTCATCGACTCATACAACGTCTCTGAATCAAGAAACTTAGGCAGTGAGTCTTGTTCCAACATCTGCCCCACCTGTTGTCGAACCTGTCGGTACAAAACTCCAACTTTCCAAAGAACGTTTAGTGTTGGAGCTATGATAATGTCAGATGGTGATAATTGTGATCTTTCCACTTCTGTCCTTGGTCCAATATGAATATTAGGTGGCTTTTTACACCAATCTTGGCCTTTTGCTTCCACTTTTGAACTTTTCATTGGCTTTTCGGTCCTTTCTTTCAATTTCTCTTGGTGACCTCCATCTTCACCGCTGTCCATTTCTCGCAACCAGTGCACATTTGCTGTATCTATCTGCCACTGGGTCCCCTGACTGGGGAACGACTTGAAGACAGACGGTGTGTCAGGAGATGTCATCAACTGCCGGATGCTGAACTTAAGATGTGAGTCAATGTTGAGCTCATTCATAACTCCGTCTATCAGGTATGAGCTGTAGATAGCGTACGTTTTTGAGAGACACTCTTTGGAAGCTCTGTTAATGGCAGACTTCACTGTCAAAATTCTTCTTTTGCTGCTTACCGGCGAGAACTTGCCGACTTTTCCAGAGTTTACCTCCGTCTTTTGCTTCTTCCTGAGCCTCAACAACTTCTTGAGCACTCCAAGCTTTGATTCAAACTCTCCAATCGCATCATATGCATCCAAGTTCTCTTCACAGTAGCTCTGGAACAAGTGCTGCCTGAAGAGGTACTTCAAGGCTGGATCCTTGAGCACTTTATTAAGTGTAAGGTCTTTGATTTGCCTCTCAACAGACGTCTCTTTTCCACTGTCTGATTCACCAGCAGCCAGGAACGGGTCAGAGGAGAAATTGTTAACAGAGATAGACGACGACGACGGTATTATTCGCATCGTTCTAAGCTGAATTGCATCACTATGCTTGTCACATTCAGAGTTACCAGACTCACTGTGAACAGAGCTGTCATTTTGCATCGGGTCCATTTCTTTCACAAGCCCATCTTCTACACTGAGATGGTCACTTGTTGCAACCTCACCTATCTGCTTCCTCTCTATCCGCTTCCAATGCACGATCTTCTTTCCCTCGTTGCTCAACTTGTAGAAGTCACGCTTGGTGCCAGAAAACACACCGTGGACACTTGGCCTGCTCTCTGGGTACACCTTCTCAAGAAGCTTCAACTTCAGAAACATCTCGCCAATGCCCAGGGCCTCGTCCTGATACATAATATCGGTGCAGTCCATCAGGTACTGCACTATGGCTTGGCCGGTAACGCAGTAAGAAAGCAACCGATCTTTGTGGCTCTTTTCAAACACTTTCTTGTTCCTAAAGAGCCGGACCCCCTTATTGGACACATAGTACTGGATGTGCGAGTCTGAGTCCGGGTTGCTAAAAAAACGGTGGAAAAATGGATACTGCTCTGAAGTCCTCTTGATCTTCTTGGTTATCGTGCTTTTTCTTCCCGCACTTTCTACTGATAGCACAGACTGTTCTGGTATACTTTTGGTATCTTTTCGGGAATCCAGGAAGTCCAGGAAGTTGACCCGTGTCTCCGTGGCATGACTCGAGTCCACAGAGCTGAGATAGCCGTCAAAAATATCGTTTCCACAACTTTGCTCATCGCCCATATCTTGCCAGCCTCTCCGCATGTTGAGGACATCCTCTGGTATTTCGTCGGGTGGATTTTTGGGGGACCAGAAATTCATCCTGGGACCCATAACACCCACGAAGAGAAGCTTGTCCCAGTATTCGTTGTGTATAATTCTGTCCGTTTCAGGGTTCCGCTCGAAGTAAATCAACTGCATTGTGTTGATGTTGGATTCAAGCAAATTGGTGACCTTTCTTGCATTACCAAGAATCCCTTTCTTCTCACAAAACCGCTGGAACACCGCAGCTCCCTTGGGCGTCACCTGCACAAGCTTGCTCTTTCCTGGTAGAAGGTTCTTGGTGCGGTCCTCGGGGCAGTGCAAAAGGTGGGCGTCGAAAAAAATTGCAAGAAGATTGGAAGCTCCCTGGTTTGTTATATCGTACGATATATTCGTGGTTAGGGATTGTTGATGCACATCAAAGGACAAATTCTCAAGAGTATGCAGGGCTTTCCCGACACTGAAGCTGAACAGAGGAGCTTTCTTGAACGAGAAGTTCAGAATCTTGCTGGATTTGACGCCCTTGGGCTCACCTTGGCCGTGGTTTAATTTCAAACAGTAAATAAGTGACGAGTAAATATCTTTGAGATCATCTGAGGCAATCCTTCCTAACAGGGTCCTCCTTAGGGACCGCTGAATTGACTTTTTGGACGACGACATTTGGCAGACAGAACCTTCTTTCCTAAGACGTAAAGAAATGGATAGGTGTAAAATGAGAAAGAATCAGAATTGTGATCGGGTTGCAAATTTATAAAATGATATAGGGTACAGGATAGGGTGAAATGAAGAAAAAAAAATTATATGCTATTATTGCGTCCCAGTTTTCTCTTCTCACACCTGTGGGAAAACCTGCAGTGTGTTGCCAAATGCGGTAATAACCTAAAACACAGACGAAATGAAGATGTCTTGGGATGGGCCCCCATTGTTGGCTCACTTCCAACGACACATTTACACCTTTCTTGTTATGAATGCGATCTCATTCTTATAAATACTTTAGACCATTTTTTTGTGCTTCTGTTTCAAGTTTCTCAAATCTGAAACATCTCAAATGTCTAAGATCACTTCTCCATTATGTGTTGGGAGGGGAAAAAAGTTGCGCGTTTGAAGCTGGAACAATGGTAGCGTCCTAACTATTGCCGAACAAAGCACACGCGGGAACTGAATCACAAGAAAAAAAAAAAACTGAAAAATGATCTATCGACGTACTAAAGCCGGTTGCTTTCTAATCGAACTCTCTTGGAATTTCTACGGTAACGATATGTTTACAATCTTATCAATTCATTAAAAAAGTCAGCCCTCAGCCCTATATTCTGGAGATGGTCAACGGCAATTCTTCGATGCAAAAGGACGAAAAAGCGGCCCAAAACAGAACTGGATAAATACAAGAATTAAGCTGACACACTAAACTGGCGGTATAAGAAAAGACAAAGTGATATCTCTACCCTTTCGTCGATCCAATATCCACCATTCCTCCTCCCCCATACACTGCCTGTGCAGCTATTGGCCTAGTTCTTCTTCAACTTCTCCATATTAACCATATGCCTAGCCATCATCATAGCCCTCAATTCAGCCATATTTTCGGGCTTCCTGGCAGCAATCATGGCAAACGAGGGGTCTGCCATGATCGAATCGGACCTGATGACAGAACCAATCGACATAAACATACCGAAAGCTGCCGCCGAGCCCAAAATGTATTGTCCCATAGTGTTTATCACACCCTTAGGGGCCCCATAACGTAAAATTGCGTAACCTCCAAACATGAATCCTGTCACAACACCAACTGCAGACTGCGGGAGAGCAAAATATTGCAATCTCTGTTAGTATAAATGTTCGAAAAGCCCTGCAAACTCTCCAAATTTGTGTATCATCGTCATCTACTTACGCCCATGGCAAGGCCCATCTTGAACTTTTGCCAGTTCGATTGCTGTGGGTACTGAACTCCTCTGCTTGCAGACATCTTTGCACAAATATACACCTTAGACGGTAAATTAGCCTGTAGAATATTATGTGATTCAATTTATTGAACTCTGAACTTTGTCTGGTTCCAACACCGATTTTTTTTAGGCACCAGTGAAGTACCTGACCTGTGGCCCAATTTTTTTTATTGATTTAATTTTATCCTGTCCCTTCTACAAGTGTACGGATGTAAAGCCAACCCATGACACTGCTCTGTATTTATAACTGCCAGACCTGTACTTACATACATATATATTACCAGCACGTTCACCGATACCAAAACCCACGAAAAGTAATCATGGCCACTGCTGCTGTCCAAAGCCCTGACCGCGCGGAAAGCCCCCGTTATTGAGATATTGCGATTGTTGTGGCTGTTGAGGTGGCTGCTGTTGATAAGCAACCGGGTACTGTTGCTGGGTATTCGGCATATAAGGCTGTGTGTATTGCGGATTCAGCTGCTGCTGGAAGTCCTGCTTGTACTGACCTTGGCTTTGGTTGCCCTGCGGCGCGGAGAGTTGCAACTGTGGACCCGAATACGCAGATTGCGTGTTTATCGTGGTAGCAAACTTCTGCCTCTGTTCTGAGTTTAGCTGAGGCTTAGGGGGCACGAATGGATAAGAGTTGGAGCTATTGGACAGGCTCTTCCTTCTGACAGGAGGCGGAGGTGGCGGAGGACGGGAGCTTGTGCTTCTAGTCTGAGTTTGAACGCCGGAAGTGGACAACGTGCCACCTCCAGTAAGAGCAGACTCTAGGAATAGATTAGCGCGCTGGTTGCCAGAGGACAGGAAGGAGGATGATTGCGATTGCGATTGGGGCTGTGGACGCTGTTGAGGCTGAAATTGGGCCGGTGATTGAGCCGGTGATTGGACCTGAGGCTGGAATTGTACCTGAGGCTGGAATTGTACCTGATGTTGGGCCTGGGGTTGTGCCTGGGGTTGTACCTGGGACTGCTGCTGAGGCTGGAATTGGACCTGCGATAGTCGAGGCTGCTGCTCCCCATTGGGCAACCCAGACGTGCCAAAACTCATCCCTGCACCTTCCTCTCTCTGCTTCATCATCTTACTTGCACTTCCGGTCAAGTTTGGCGCTAGAGGCTGGAGATTTGGCGCAAGCACATTTGCAAAAGACCGTGGAACCCCTCCTACGGACACGCTGTCAATCTGCACGTTTTGGAACTTGTTATTTGGGAGCGGGACGTCTTTGCTATCTGCACGGTTCAAGGCAGGTTGCTGTTGCTGTTGCAAATTGCCAGAATCACCTGTTCTTTGCTGCTCTAGCTTCTTCAGAAGAGCCCCCATTGGAAGCTGGAGATCGAGTGAAGGCAGTGACTCTACCTGATTAGACTGCCCCATCTCCATATCCTGACCTCTATCGTATTCTGGAGCATCATCCCACACCACCTGGTCGGAGAACTTCACTCTTTTCCTTGAGTTCCCGTCTTGTGCACCCCGGGCATTCTTCTTTTTCTTCTTTCTCATTCTACTCATGTGCTTTCGGGTCCTGCGGCTCGTCGAACTTGGTGGCTTTTGGCCGGTCAATAAAAACTGTGTAAACGAGTCAAGATCGAGCTTTTTAGCACCATGAGCCCCATCTGAACCATCATCCACACTAGAAACACTACTTCTGTCACTGTCTTCGCCACTCGTAGTCTCGTCCTCTCCCTCCTGCCTCTTTCCATGTGCCATAATAGGTAATGGCTGCGGAATAGGACTCACTCTCTTGATAGAGATCCGGAGGATTGGTTCCCCCTTAAGTGCGTGCGATATCAACCTCAACAACGCAAAGAACTGCCCTATGCTGAGCGAAAGCGCCCACCTTGCAAACATTGCCATCAACTTCCGCTTCATTGCATCGTTAATGCCAAAATGACTCAAAAACCGGAAAACATCGTCCAATGTCACCTTCACACTCGTCCCCGTTTGTCTCCGCTTGTGGCTCTCTATGTAGTCGTACCATCGGAGGTACGTTTTCGCCTCTTCCTTTGTGAGTTCATCGGCTGTAAGTGACAACGGTATCGAGTCGTCATCCTCCACCATATCTGTATCTGTACTGGAATCTCCATTCGTTGCACTTCTCTCGCCAGCAGCCATACTGGAAGACCCAATGCCGGTAGAAGCCCCTTCTAAAGCTCTGGAAGACACATCCAACGCAGAACTCGACGAGCTCCGGCCGGCAACAACAGGCCCCGGTGTCTTTAATGCTACCGTTTCATCACTGTGGTATGCTTTATCGTTGAGTGATATCTTTAGATGGTTGAACATTGCATTCAAGGTGCCTGACTTGTGTACCTGATTAGCCCCTCCATCGACACCCTGTCCACTAGACGAAGCCGTGCTCAAAGTTTGTCCCAATGGTGTAAGGTGTTCATTTATATGGTCGCCTGTTGTGGACTCATCACCAGTTTTGGACCTGTTGCCTAACTCTCCATTCAGAACCGGAGCCGATGTCTCGAGCCCCGGAATCTTGTACCAGTCAAATTTAGGTGGCTCTGACATCCTTGGAGTGTTCGCAATTCACCTCTATAAGACAATTGGTGAAGCTTTCGTGCTGATTGAATGGCTTCAAAGGTTCGGTTTGTCATCCTTTTCATGATTCCACCATCAGACTGCACCATTTTTTTTCTCTCTCTCGCAATCGGAATTTCGAGGCCTTCTCTGGTGCACGGATGTGATACTGATTACTTGGATATCAGGTACAGAATGTAAAGAACAGTCTACGGAATGTTCAACAAGTTTGTGATTACCGGTATGAGTTAACTTCCAAGGGCTTCCTAAAATAGGTCTGTAAGATCTGAAAAGTTGAATAGTGTTCAAAGCCATTAAAAGAGATGCTACTATGTATAAATGTAAACAAGTGGCCATATTTTGATGCTATGATTTGGCCAGAGAAAAGAAGCTTCACAAGCTTAGGATTTTATCTGAAGACTCCAGTTAGCTGATTAACCTATATATAATCTATAGAAAAGAAGCTTCACAAGCTTAGGATCTTAACTGAAGACTTCAGTTAGCTGATTAACCTATATATAATCATTATAAATCAAAAACTACAGAGATCTGTTCAGTCATTATGGAGTGAATAAGCTATTCTAAATACCAAATGATATGTGCTAAGCACAACAATGAGATACGGTAAGTGCACCAGACTAAAAACGTTATTATAGAAGGATTACAACTGACAGGTCTTCTCATGGATATTAATACATCATAAATGCGATTTATTCCGTAATTATCTCTTGCTTTGATAAAGTCTCATTTCTTTATGTGGCACGGACTGTTTTTCAGTGGCATTTCCTACTTGGGACATTTCCTCGATAGAGAACAGAAGAAAAATAAAAATAAAAAAGATCAATGAAAAAATTCATAAAAGAAAGCATGGTTTTCTTACATCAATGTGCGTACTTTTTTTTTCTAAAGCAACTGATCGGGCAATCAAGTCATTAGTATGAAGCCCATTAAAACACTAGGAAAAGGTGCATTCGGTTCTGATAGCGAATCAGGTGAAGACGAGGGCAGAAAAGATGAAAAATCGTACATTCAAAGAGCCCAAAAACGAGCCTTTGGGAAATTGAAGCTCAGTGAAGAGACAAATAAGCAGATATATGATTACGATTCATTTGTGGATAGATCAAAAAGGAGGAGGGAAGACATTCAAGGGAGCGCTGCTAAAGGGCACAAGTTTCTTTCTGGAATGAGACGGGCGAGAAAAAGGAAGGAATTGGAGAAACTTCAAAGACTGCGAGAGAGAAACGAGCTTAGAGACAAAGCATCGGAAGCGAGGGCAAATGTAAGCGATAAGATGGTATTTGAGAGCGTATCGTACAAGAAAATGAAGAAGGAGATTAATCTTTCAATGCAGAAGGCTGTTGAGGAGAGTAAAATGGCAGATGAAAGCTCAAATAGGACATTTGAGAGCCGACTTTTGGACATGTATGCAGGAGACGGGCCAGAAGAAGCAAGTGTTGAAAGTAAAGATGAAGGTAATGGGATAGAACATAAAAGTGAGAAAGCAGGTGTGAAGTTTCGCCTGAAGAAGGTGCCGAGAAAGCAGAAAACAGGGGTCAAATTGAAAGGCGGCTTAAATATCAGACAGGATACTGACAGTCATGAAGGACAGCAACAAAGAGCGAAAATAGCCAGGATGATGAAGAGTAAAGTCACAGAAGGTGAGTTAGAGGCTTATAGAAGGCGGTATTATGAGCGGAGAGAGAAGAGAAGGAGTGAGATGGTGTGAAATAGTTATTAATAGTATTATGCACATCGGCTGATATTTAATACAAAGGCTTTGACAAATTACAGGGGAATATACATTGGAAGTTTAGGATGAAATTGACTGTATAAAGATGGAGCATTGGTTAGCTTTACTATACTGATATGCATATAGCGAAATGATCTCCAGGAAATATTGAACTTTTACTGGTGGGACTGTACAAATGAAGTAAGTGAAAATACTATTACTATAACTATTACAATCTATTATACCGTTCACATCACACCAAAATTATAGTCATTATGATAACGATTCATATCACCCAGATTCTATACACATATATACATTACTTCATAGCAGTCACGTCACATAATCATCATTACAATTAATATCCACAAGCTTGTTCACATCACCATACCTCTTGCATCAACCATTTCACCTCCGTTGGTAGATCCTGGCCGTACGAAGAGGCTGGGCGAAGATCTCTCTCATGTCCTGGGCACTGAGGCTGGTGGCTCTAAAGGCCATATCGACGGCTGTTGAGGCACCATCAGCAGCGTTGTCTGGAAGTGGAGGGGGAGCGGCAGGCTGTGTGACTGGCTGTGGGTTCAACACAAGGCTGGTGGTCTCGTTCACGATATTCTTCCGCTGTGCTTTAGCATGGCTTCTTCTTCTTCTGGGCCTCCTTTTCGCACCAAGAGCAGCTCCGAAGTGCATGGAGTGCTGGAAGTCGATATTGCGGAGGTATTTCCGCTTGTACCCTGCAAACTCGGCCTCGGACTTGGCGATCTGCATCGAGATGTAGAGACACCGCGTGCCGTCGTCCAACTGGCGGTCCATGGCCTCGAGCGGCTTGTCGACGCGTTGCGGCACGTCTATTGCACTCAGATCGATGTTGCGTGGGTGGGCAAGCATTTCGCGGACCTCGGGTTTGGCGAGAATCTGGTACACGTCCAATGACTCGCCGTGCGGGATGGCAGTGCCGTTGGAAGGCGTGATGCAGTCCATGTTGACCTCCTTGCGGATCACGCGGTCGATGTCCACGGCGGAGAAGAAAGCACAGCACTGCGGGATGTCGTCGATGCCGACCTGGTGGCAAAACATGGCCCTGGTCCAGACGTTGGCGATCTGCATCACCATGGCCATCTTGTAGCGGTCCTCGAGCCTCGTGATATACCGGGCCTCGTCGTGCACGGTCAGGCATAGTCTGGCCTGGATGCCGTACACTTTGCAGAGATACTCCACGGAGGTGAGGATTAGGTGGAGATAGTCCACTCCTGACGACTGGATGGCCCAGTTCACACGCGACGGCATGAATGTGTTCGCATTTAGGAACCTCTTCTTCAACGCGGCCGTGATGCCCGCACCTAGGGCCGGCGTTTTGGGCTCGTCCTGCTGGGCAATGCGCTCCAACCGGTTGAACACCACCGACTCCGAGCCGCCGTACCAAACACGCTCACCGTCAAGCATGCCGCTCTTTCCCTTGGTTGCCGAATAGAGCCGGTGTGCTGTGCTCACGGCTTCGCCATCCGATAAGGACGGGTTGAACTTCTTGAGGAGAGTCGTGGCAAAATCCACCCCTGCTCCGTATATCCGGCCGTAGTTGAAGACCTTTGCGTCTCCTCTTGAAATCCCCAGAATCTGGGCCGTTTTCGAGTGCAAGTCTGTGCCCATGGCCTTGTTTCCCTCCAAAGTCATCCACCCGAGTGCAGTGCCGCCGTGAATTTTGAACACGGAGTCTCCCATGAGAGACGCTATCCATAGTTCTTCACTGTCGACATCTGCACCGACAAAGCAGTAGCCATCAGGAGCTCTGACCATCGCCTTGAGTTCCGATCCAAGCCTGTTTTTCTTGGCGTTGGATGCAGTGAGCCACGTTTTCTCCACTGCTCTTCTCGTGATTGTCCCCATCGAGATCACCTGTGGGATGATTACTCCCACGGTGTTTATGTCGGAGTTTTTTGGGTTAACGAAGCTCTTCATTCTGGTGGTGGGGATGTTTACCTGAGCATTTTCCTGAGCATTACCTATAGCCTGAGCATTATCCTCAGCCTTATCCTTATCCTTCATCCCCTCCCCAGTTATGTCCACAACTCCCTCGTCATCAAACACCACAAACTGGTCCATGATCCGCTCACGCGAGCTCACCCAGTAACTGTTTGAAACAGCCAACTGCAACGCATCCTTGGCCACCTGGAACTCCGACGAAAGAATACCCTGCTCAAAGTACCGCAAAAACGGCTTCGACATCAAGCTGGTCGTTCTTGCGGATGGCCCAGACTCGTGCGGGACTTTGAAAAGACTCTTCTTAGGCAGTATCCGCGATAGAACCTCTTCGAGCTGGGGCTCCTCGTCCAACAAGCACTCCGGCTTTATCTGGAGGTAGTTTTTCGCCTTGAACTCGTCCTCCTTGGCCCGGTCCACCCAGAAGCACCATCCTTTGGTCTTGGTCCAGAACACCGGGTTCCCCTCCCAGGAAAGCCGAAGTAAAAGCGGCGCTATCCGGGTCCGAGTCGTGATGCGTAGCTTGTGCTTGGTCACCAGCTTCTTGTACCACTCCGGATACCCAGGCAACTTCTGCCGCTTGTACGGTCTGCCGGACTTGGTGAACTTTGGCGCAACGATCGTCCAGTCCAGCTGCGAGAGCCATGGGTCCTTTTCCCACGGTTTCTGCGCGGCCTTGTCCTTCAGCGATACAACATCATCGCACAACTGCTTCAGCTTGTCCTCGATCTTCCTGAAACTCTCCTGGTACAGCCCCTCGGCCGTCCGGATGTACTCGTTCCAGGTCCTGTTCACGGGGAGAAAGCTCTGGTCGATGATTCTGAGAGCCGCGAAACTCACGTTGTGCGGGACGATCTTGCGGAACATGGGGAAAACCTTGTTGAACACCCTGTAGGTGGCATCAACGTCTCCAGCACAGTAGTCCATCAACTGCTGGAACCTTCCCCTGATGTCCTCGACGTTCCCCGTCGCAAAGTCGTCCCGGATCTTCTTGTCCATGTGGATTCCACAATGGAATCGTGCAACGTGCTTGAGGCTGTTCAGACTGCTCATTTTCAACCACGGGTCGTCCGACAGCCGGATATTCGACTCTTCGCTGCCATCTTTCGCAGGATCCATCACCTCGTCGTCGAGAATCGGATTCGCCAACAACTTCTTGAGCCCGCCGGTGCGTGCGCCGTCTCTGATCTTCTCCAAGTTGCCCTCCTGCTCCGTTTTCTCGTCCATCTTCTTCCGGTACTGGATCCACTTCCCCCTCTGTCTCGAGCACATCCCGCTCACCGCCACGTGGAGCGACATGGTGTCGATGTAGAAAGCCCGCGTGGCCTTCAGGCTGTACTCCTCCTTCACCCGGGCCCGGTCGTACGAGACGTTGTGGCCCACCACTATCTTATCGTGCTTATCCACGCCCAAGGGGATCAGATGGCCATCGATTAGCCCGCTTTCGCCCGTCAAGTACGGCGAACACCACCCGTACCACGCAGTTGGCGACATGCACGTGGCCAAGATCGGGTAGTGCGACTTCTTGTACATCACTTCAACGTCAAACACAAGTTCGTCCTCTAATGGGTACGGCACAGTTTCCGGCTCTTTACCAGCGCAATACCTCGTCCACCCGCTCCGAAACTGCCACCTCCCCTTCGGCATCCCCGGCGGATCATTGCCCAGCCTCAAGAACTTCTCTACCAACGCCAGGTACCGCGAACAGCTCGCCGTCCCGAGCCTGTAAAAATGCTCCTCTATGTTTTTGCCCTGCAACTTCGGCATTTTGAAGGTGATCGGCGGGTTTTCTGAGCACTGCTTTCCATATAGGTCGTTGCTCTTGAGGTACTTGTGCGCTAGCTTCACCAACCGAAGGTCAATCGCATCTTTTCGGCTGCCTTTTGCCTTGGAAACATCCGGAAACAACTGCTTGTATAACTCCTCCGAAAGACGTTGGATTCCCACCGGATTTTTTCGTATCTCCCCAGTGAACACCTCCTGCTTATCGTTTCTGCCATCTGATGTATGGAACCTTCGCACTGGGCCGCTTGCTTGTTGCCTCTTGCACAGTATTGAGTAATTCTTGGTAGATGCGTTCGTTCGAGTGAACCAAGCACTAAACATGCGAGAGCGTAAAGAATACGACAACAAATCCTCCCCCAGTCGTAGTGTGTATCCCATTTGAGAAGATGGTAGCATTTATGTACTGCCTTGCGCTAAATGGTGATTCTGAAATGTGCTAAGATGTACTTTTGCACTCTGCTAGATGGTTAATGAGTATTCCAGTTCTGTACTCGATTGAAGCGTAATTATGACCAATGTATGATATTCGAGCTCCTCTATTGAAAAGTGATTATTCCCAGAGTATTACCGTGCCGAACTGTGTGCTTTTACCCTATTGAAGTATATCTTTGCACTCTGGTAAAGTGTGATTTTGTACCCTGATAAAAAAAGGTACTAAAATGAGCAGGTGAAAAGTCACGGTCTGTGCTTAAATAATAGTAACTGTAAACAACTCCGTTGAATCCGTGCCACTGGACGACGCTTTGTTGCTTTTTAATGAAGTTGTTTACACTTCTGTGGCCGTGTTGTTGATCTGTTTACCTTTAACAGAGGAGAACTGATAAGTCACAAGAAGTAAAAAAAATAGTAAGCAAAAAAATAGTAAGCAAAAAAATTGATTAAGATAAAAAAGATAATAACAATAATAATATAGTGGAAAAGAACATTAAGCGCGCACAGAAGAAAAATAATGGGTCCACCAGCCACAAACAGAGAAAGAAAAAACAGATCTGCCATAATTACAGTAATTTACGGTAACTATCAAAATAAATGGGAGTGAAGACCAGGAGATATTGTGATCTATTGCACTGTCATAAATAAAGTTGGGTTTATCTTGAGGCTGCTGTACGGTAGGGCACACAGTATATCCCTCAAGAAATACTTCATTTCTGCATTTACTCATTTCTACTAATTTCTGCGTTTACTCATTTCTACTAATTTCTGCGTTTACTCATTTCTACTAATTTCTGCATTTACTCATCTCTGCATTTACTCATCTCTGCATTTACTCATTTCTGCATTCACTCGTCTCTGCATTCACTCCCTCCCTGCACCACTTTACCTGCTCTCAGTGCTTTGCTGTGATTCATTAAATTGTAAATCTTCCTCGTTATCTCAAGACCAAGTCTAACCGATTTTCCTCGCTAACTCTTTCTACTTTACTTAGGCTTTTTTTTATTTTTTGTTCTGAATTTCCTACTTTAATTTTTTGCGTGCTTGCTGCCTCACTTTCACCTTAAATAAAAAAACGAAATCTCGGAGCTCCCTCTGAGGCGGTCATAATATATTGCACCCTTTTTATTCCAGTACTACGGTTTCTGTCGCTCTCTACCAGGCTTATATACACACAGAAAGAGCAGAATAGCACTGGATAGCAACTATTATTGAACAACATGTCGTCGGCAAGAGCATTAACAGATGACCAGGTAAGTGGATAGAAAAGAGAAGTGCCAATCGAACCTTTGGTTGTGAGTTGGTGGCATTGTTGAGACTATAAACCGTTCACAGTTTACTGCTTATTGCACAGCATTCGGCATGACAATTATTGAGCCGTCGCTTGGAAGTGCGGAAGGCTTGGTTGGCGATGATTTATCGCAGGTTCAAGTGCACCATTACTAACATGGGGACATTCTATAAAAATACAGGTCCAAGGAGAATTGAAGAAGATGGAGGCCTTCATCACCAAAGAGGCGGAGGAGAAGGCCAAGGAGATCAAGTTAAAGGCGGACGAGGAGTACGAGATCGAAAAGGCATCGATCGTGCGTTCGGAGAAGAACGCAATTGACTCGCAGTACGAGGATAAGTTCAAAAAGGCCTCCTTAGCACAACAGATCACAAAGTCTACGATTGCAAACAAGACTAGGCTCAAAATTTTGGCTACGAGGGAGCAGTGCTTGCAGGGCATCTTTGACTCCGCCGAGGAACAGTTGAAACAGGTTTCCAAGGACTCGGCAAAGTATGAGGCTCTTCTTGTAGGTTTGATTGAGGAGGGTCTTCTCCAGCTTATGGAGCCAGCCGTGACCATCAAGGTGAGACAGGCAGACGTGGAGGTGACGAAGAGAGCTGCAGAAAAGGCCGAGAAGAACTTCAAAGAATCTTCTGGAAGAGATGTCAAGGTCACAATCAACGAGAAGAGCTATCTATCTGAGAAGTCAGCAGGTGGTTTGATTCTTGCAAACGGCACAGGAAAGATCGAGATCAACAACACCTTGGAGGAGAGGCTTCATTTGCTTTCTGAGAGAGCTTTGCCTGCCGTTAGGCTTGAAATGTTTGGACCTTCAACCACCAGAAAGTTCTTCGATTGAGTGTATGTTGGATTGTGTGGTATTAGATCAGCATTTGTGTAGTTCTGTATCAGAGGGTAGAGACATTAAGCATAAGAAGATTATAATAATATACTGTTTGAGTAATATGTTAAGATACTTAAAGATACTTTACCACATATTAAATTATTGATATTAAAATAATTAAAATTGGCACTGTTCAGGGATTCGGATTTTCGTTCTTCTCCAATTTCACATTTGACGATTTCGTTTTTTTTTTTCTCCTCAATTCCAAGTCACCGTTTTTTTTTTTTTTTTTTTTTTTCTGCTAGCTCTATCTTGTAAATCAATCAAGGTCCTTGTTAAGATCATTTTAACATACAATTAGAGTTTGCAACAATCTGTACATAGAACACCAGCGAGTCTGTGGAAGAATATTTAGATTGGAATTGCCATTTCCTCAAACTTTGGGCCCATCCCAAGAATTGTTAACCCACACTTGGTTTGCCATATATTGCCTAGAGCCCTGAACAGAAGATATACTGTACCACGATATTACGATATACCACATTGCATTATACACTCCACACAAACAGGCCACACCAACTTGAATGCTTCGCCTCATAAAAGCGCAGGAGTGCACTCTTTTCAGGAGATTCGAGCTGGATGCACTATTTCAAGTGAGGCATTTGGCCTTCTCACGAAGTATATATCACAGTTGCAACAGCTCCAGCTACATACGGGGCACATACAGGCAAAGCTTTCACGATTATCCACAAACCTGCTTGGTCCGGAGACTTCATGCTGACAGAACATGTCTAAACTCAAAGCGAGGTGTAGATGAAGAAAACCTTCAAAAGATCAAAACAGACGAGGGTGAAAAAATCAGCAGCAAGAGAGACGATGAAGGTAAAGGAAACAACGCAAAGAAGGGCACGAAAGCAACGAGGAAGGAAGATGTAGTGCGAAATAAGCCGGAAAAAGATTCAGGTGATTATGATGGAGAGACAGAGGTGCCGGATCTGGGCCAAACGTACCAAAGAAAGACATTCAAGGAATTCATGATATCGTTGTTCAAAAAGAAGCAAGATGACCAGGATGACGGGATCGAAGGGCTCAAGGAAGGCATGAGGGCTGTCGATGTGAGCGATGCACTACCGCCGGATCCGGAAGTGAGCCAGATTCTTCGTCCGACGTCTCCAAACAAGAGTACGATCAGTTGCACGATATTTGATGAGAAAGGAGACGTTTCCGCGGTGCGACGTCTCCAAACAAGAGCACGATCAGTTGCACGATATTCGATGAGAAAGGAGACGTTTCCGCGGTGCAGAAGAAGTTCTCCAAGACGGAGTTTCTTTCGGAGAACAAGCTTTTCCCGAGGGACCTCCGGAAGATCGACTCATCGAACATCGATGTTGCGCCAATCATCGCCGTCCGCACAGATTGCATCTTGATCAACTTGTTGCACATTAAGGCCCTCATTAAGAGCAACGAGGTGATGATATTCGACACTTCGAACCCCGACTACGCGTCGAAGCTCAGCCTGTTCATGTACGATCTCGAGTCGAAGCTCAAGACGAAGCTGGTTCACGTCCCAATCAGTGCTGGCAAGAATGGAACTGATGGTTCAGCCTTATCCTCGACGGTAAACTGCTACTCGAACAACCCGAACCAGCCGTACGAGTTCCGGGCACTTGAATGCATCCTGATCAACGTGATGGCGGTTCTAGAAAGTGGGTTGCAGCAGCAGTCGAGAGTTTGCAAGTCGATCTTGCTTCAGCTTGACCAGGAGATAGACAGAGCGAAGCTCAGGGACTTGTTGATCCATTCCAAGAGCGTGACGACGTTCTGCCAAAAGGCGCTGTTGATCAGAAATGCGTTGGACGAACTCTTGGACAACGACGACGATCTAGAGGACATGTATCTCACGGAGAACAAGGCCAGGCGAGAAATGCTGGAGAGCTACGGAATAACGACGAGGCAGAGAGATATTTCGAGTAATAGCGGTAGTAATGAAGATAACGTTGCCGGCAGTGGCAGTAACAGCACCAACGGCTCGTCAAAGTCCGCTGCAGACGCGACGAAAAAGAAGCCGTTGATCATATCCAAAGACAACGAGGTGGACACGGGGGAAATCGAGATGCTCTTGGAAGCGTACTACAAGCAATGCGATGAGATTGTTCAGCAGGCTGAAACACTCATCAACGACATTAAGTCGACAGAGGAGATCGTCAACATCATCTTGGATGCGAACCGGAACTCGCTCATGGTGTACGAGTTGAAGGTCAGCATATATACGCTTGGATTCACGGTTGCCACGCTGATCCCGGCACTGTACGGCATGAACCTCGAGAACTTTCTCGAGAACTCCAACGTGGCCTTTGGGTCCGTCGTTCTCTTGAGCAGCGTCGCCGGTTTGGCCATGATCGTGTATTCGTCGCGGAAATTGCAGATGGTCCGCAAGATGAGTACTGTAAGCAAGAGAAGCATGGGAAAGATAGACATGCGGGTCAAAGCCAAGCTCAGGAGGAGGCTCTTGCGTAGCCGCAACAGCGCCAATTACAACTCGAAGCTTTTGCACGCGAAAAGAGAAAAGCAGGATGTTGTTTGGAAGTGGCTAGTGGAGGATAAGCACCAGGGAAAACGTCCTGGAAGTTAACGAATTGTTCATGATACATAAATCCGCCTTTGTGCAGCATCATACTTGTACTTTGCATCCGACACCGTTGATCCGGTTGTCGATCTGTATATAAAGCTCAACCATACCGTGTATTATTCTGTACACTGGGCCACATGCTTGCCAAACGTACGCAAGTCCACTGCAAAGCCCTGGGCCGTGCACACATCCCTGCACCAGCCATCTGACTGGCGCGAATCCCCAAAAAAAGTGCTGTAGCTTGTGCTGAAGTGAATTGTTGGCATTTTCCTATACGAAATGGACAGATCACATATAAAGAAAGCTTGGGGTGCTTCAATTTGGTTTCAGGGCCAGCCGTGGTAAGCATAGACAAGGCAAGTGTACTTTTTTCCCCGCTATATTTATTTTATTGGTCTCATATTTGGTCCCTGGCCTGTCTTTTATTCTTGCTGGATGGTGGTAATATAAAAAAAAGTATCGGGAATAATAGTAGAAAGAAGAGTGGTCAAAAAAAAAAAAAAAAAAAAAATCCATGGGAAACTGAAATAAATAAATAGCGTAATAAATAAAATAAATTTCTGAGATAAAGAAACAAGAAAAAGCAAGAGATAACAAACTGAGAGAAAGCCCGCGTTTGTACCAGGATCCTGCAAGCTTTCCAATCTGTTCACATATTTGCATCAAGACAGGTTTGAAAATCAGTTACAAGTGAAAATCGGAAGAGTGAAACATTGCAACTTCACTGGTATTCCGACTGCACGATAATTGCAAGTCAGTGGTAGTTCACCTTTGGCACATAATTCATTCGTTTACATAGTGCGCCCCAGAGCCTTGTGAAACACATTCCAGGCTGTTTCAAGGCCCACAATTATACCAATAGCGGGCCGATTTCCATCCCCAGGCTTTTCTACCTCATCCACCTCCTTCAATGGCGAAAAACGATGCACCCACGTTCGATTCTCTAGAAGCCAAGATCCTCCAGTATCAATTCTGCTGTTCGAAGACACTCCGTCTGGTAAGGCTGGTGCAAACGCTGATAGCCAGGCTCAGAAGCAGCAATAAAGCAGTCTCCAAAGATGCCGTGGGGTACCTCATGCTCCAGGCGGGCGTGCTTTTCAATGTGGCCCCAAGTGTGTACGACAGGTCGGCCATTCTCTTGAGAGGAGGCACTTTCAACGCCTCCCAGCCAATAAAGTGCGATTCCTCCGGTTCGGCGGTCAGCTTCGACTGCATTGACAACGGCCTAAGCGGCAACAGCCAAGCCGTCAAGGCCTCGCCGTCTACTTTGCACTCGCTTCAGCTTTTTGAGGTCCTTCTCATAAACATGTCTCGGATATACGACACAAAGCTCAAAAATGCCTCGAAGCTACGCGTGAAGCTTTCGAATGGCCGACCGGACGATTGCCGCTTGAAGCAGATTGTTGCCAATGGAATTTTCCGCTTTCCAGAGCTCTCTTGTGCTGCGGAAACGGTTCTCGCAGCGGAGAATGATCTGGACGTTGTACCGGTCTTCTCCAAGGCGTATTGTGAGATCGTTGCGGCACAGATAGACAGCATGAAGATTCAGTTAGAACAGCTGCTCAACGTTGAGGGCACCTCGCTGACCGATCCTTACTTGATGCATCGTGGGTACGTTGTGATGCTCCGATTGGCGGACTTATACTGCTGTATCTGCCGAACTGGCAAGAAGATATACAGAGACAACTTCCAGCTTCTCTCGCGGTTTGCCAGGAACGGCAACGAGGGTCTTCAGGTGGCGCTCCAGGGGTTGAGCCGTCTCTTCATGCAGAAGGGAGGCAACAAGTACCTGATCCGGGTGATTGACCGGTACACCGAGAGCGCAGATGCGTTCTACACGCGTTTGACGTATCTTGAGGACTATCTTCACGCTGAAGGCGAGACCGAGTCATCAATCATCAAGATGGTCGAGCTGCTGACGGATTTGAAAGTGCAGTGGACCAGGATACAGAGAGCGAGCAGCAAAGGCAAGGCGGTCCGTTTGAAACCCAGGGCTGCGAGAAACGTCAAAGCTGCTCCAAAAAGCACCAGGCCAAGCATTCGGCAAGTAAGTGTGCAACCTGCTTTGGCTCCAAAGCCACATGCTGGGGCGAATCCCGGTATAGCAGCAGCGAGGGCTGCTGCAACTGAGGCCAAGGCTCCCCACTTGAGTGCAGGCCAGCGTTTCCAGCAGAAGATGCTGCAGGAGGCACAGCAGGGGAAGATAAACTTCAAGCCACGGTTGCGGAACCCGCCCCGAGCACGCGTCACGGCACCCAAAGCGGGTCCAAGCATTGCCAGGGTGGTTTCCGGGTACGCAGGAGTGGTGGGCGGAGTGGGCGGCTTGAGCATTTCGAAGCCAGCCGGAAAGCAGGAGGACGGCCGTAAAAGCAACGGTAAAGGGGAAGAGGGCAGGCCAAAAGACGGATCCAAGGCAGTAAACGGGCCCAGACTCGGAACAAAGCACTCACACGGCAACGCGAGAAAGAGCACGGCGAAAAGTTGCGAGGAAAAGCATCCGGATGTGGAGGTCGAGAGCATTAGTGGATCGTCCACCAACTCGAACTCCAATAGTGGGAATAGCAGCCTGTTCAGTGTGAGCAGAGGCGGTGCAGGCCGCAGCGGCACTAAGCGGCATGCTGAGGAGCCTGGCAACCTCATCGTGTGCCACACCGACGACAGAGAGTACGACTCGGGCGGTAATGTGATCCGAAGAGTGAGGTTTAAAGACGTTCCGGAGTACTCAGAGAAAGAAGATGCTCCCAGCTCTCAGCAAATGTCGAAGCAGTTGAAGCAGAAATACCTGAGATACAGGCCTCAGCTGATGCGGGAGACCAAGATGATGAACTCGCAGGAGGGCCTTGCCTTCAGGATGTTCAAGAATGGATATTCTCAGGACGTAGACGGCTTCTTGGAGAGAGATTCGGGAAGTATGTTGAGTCTTCGGCATTTCAAAGCAGGCGGTCATCTGTCGCGACTTTTTGGCAGGAAATAGACCGGGTGTGTAATTGATAGAATGGCAGTGTTGCTGTAATGCAGATATATTTAATGTCTTACTATGTACATGTATTTGTGTGCGTAGTATTTCTGCTTAGTTGTATGTGGCTTTGACGCCCGTTCGAATCCCCTTTCTTCTCGAATTTCCTGTTTGGGTGGATTTTCTCTCCGAGAAAATTTTAACAAACTAAAAAAAAAAAATAAAAATAAAAATAAAGAAATAAAAAATAAAAATAAAAAAAATATAGCCAAGTGAAAATTTGTGCAAGCCTCTCATCACATCACATCAGAACTTCTTTGAATTCGGATCAGATCTTTGACTTGAATTAGATCCATTCCTTAACTTCATATCTGTTTTCTGCCAGACAGCATTCATCTTTTGGTCATCAAAATGTCAACTGCAGTGCAAAAGCGAGAGATCACCGAGGTCATAGACGAAACTGATATTTCTATCACATCCAAGCGTGCAAAGCTTGATCAGACCAGTGAAAATCAGAGCAGTGTGATTCTTCAAGACATACAACTAATACAGGACAAAACACATGTTAATAAGGTGGGACCTGACGGCTTATCGCAATGCTTTCACAGAGTTAGAGCAGCAATGTATGTCTCCGTTGCTCCGTGCTTCGTGAACGATCCGTTGTCCGCCATCAAACAGCAGCATTTGGACCCAATGCTAATGTCTTACTGTTCAGCTTTGAGAGGCGTTATCATCTCGTATTTCCGCTTGAAGATCATGGACCAGAGCCAGATGGAGGATGAGCTATCCGGTAGCAAAATAGCACTCGGAAGAGTTGGAAACGACACACCATTCTCTTTCCTCTGGTGCACGGTAGACTTTCTTCTCTGGAGCCCCAAGATTGGAGATACCGTTGAGGGATGGTGCTATATGCAGTCTCAGTCGCATATTGGACTTTTAATCCACGATGCTTTCAATGCCACCATCAAAAAATTCAACATCCCAGCCGAATGGCAGTTTGTTCCCAATGAAGAGGATGACTATCACGACGCTGACGTCATTGAGGGTGATGATATAGCTGCCTCGGAGCCAAAAGAAGCCGAGGATGCCGCAACTGAAGGAACAGAAGCCACTCCAAAGACGGCAAGTGGACCATCGGACAAGGATGAGAGACGTGGAGGAAGATTCGGACGCTCTTTGGGCCACTGGATAGACGAGAATGAAATTCCTGTTCAGGGAAAGCTTCGATTTAGAATAAGGGCCATGCATTTGGCAGGCAGAGCTATTTCTATTGAAGGTACCCTTGTTTCTCCACAAGATGAAAGGGACACACAGCCTGTTACTCTCAAAGAAAGCAAGAGCTCTTCTGGTAAGAAGCACATGAGATTTGATGACCAGCCTGCCGCAATTTCTAAGGAGGCCAACTCTGATAAGACAGAAAAATCAGTTGCAGAGGAGAGTTCAGATGAGTCAAGCGATTCCGATGATGATTCTAGTGACTCGAGTGATGGAGATGATAAGAAGGATGAAGATGATGATGAGGCTGATAAAAATGAGGAGCAAAGCACTGAAAGTTCTGAGGAGTCCAGCAGTAGTTCAAATGAAGGCTCAAGTGATTAAATAAAAGGTATGCGAAGGTTTGTAAATTGTTAATAGAAATTAGAGAAAGATACGATTTGCAATGTAGTTAATCTGCAGAGGACGGTCCTTATATATGTGTTGAAAAGAAGCAACAAATGCAAGGGCAATTTTACTAAAAAGGGACACAATATTACTACTGCAACAGGGCTTCATGAAGGGATTGACATCTTTAATATTTGACGAACCTTTACAAAAATGGATATACTAAAAAGGGACACAATATTATTACTGCAAAAGGGCTTCATGAAGGGATTGACATCTTCAATATTTGACGAACCTTTACAAAAATGGATAGAAATTAAAAATAAAATTGTGCATATAAATACCAGGGATAAAATCCCGTTACGCGGTTTTACATTCTGGTTACAGACACCTTTCCTGACCATACTTTTCTAATTATTTTTTTTGTACTTTTTCTAGCGCTTTATTTATGTTTACGTTAGTTTGATACCATTACAAAGATAGGATATAATTGGGACAGCGCTGAATAAAGAACAAGTACACTTACATGTACATGTACAACTGTGTGTCATATTTTATATCATCATGACACAGTCAAAATCACAGATTGCGATAAGCGAGACTCTGACTGAACACTTGGGATATCAGCCAATATCTGTCGTCGATGATATCATCAATGTGGTCAACGAGATCATGTATAAGTGCACAGATCAGATCGAGAATGCTCTTTTGGAGAGGAGATCTGAATTAATAGAGAGCAACGAAAAACAAGCAGAGGCAGAGAAAAAGAATGATGACGACGATGTGATGGTGAATGAAGGAAGTCCGTTTAAAAACGCGGTTCGCTACACTGAAGAGGATATAAGGAAGGGCACGGCCAAGCTAGAAAGCTTACTTGAGCATTTGACCAATCGAAATTACGATAAACTTGAACTATACATCATAAGAAACATATTGACAATACCTGATGATTTACTAGCAGGTGGCTATGTTAGGCTAAAGCATCAAGAAGGAATGAAGATTGTTCCAGATACCATTGAGAAAGCGGCTAAGCTCGACAAGGAGTATGCTGACAGTATTGCCGAAATAACACAGCAAGTGGAAGAGAATAAAAAGATCACTGAAATGATCATGGAATTGAAAAAAATGGACAGGAAAGTGAATGTCCTCAAACGCAAAGTGGCTCCGATGGATTACAAAGGTCTTTTGAGGAACAAAAATGTGAATACAACATCAAGAAATGCCAAAAGTGTGATAAGTAGAAACACTCCGGGCACGAAGTTGGTGGAAAAGTACGATCTTAAACCATTAAAGGAAACTTGTTCGTTTATCAGCAGCGAAGTGAGACGAGGATATAAGCTTTTACAAGGGGCGAAGTCGCTTTTGAGTGATGACGCGATACTGAAAGCAGCTGAAAAAAGTGGAAGGGAGGACACATTTGTTAATGAGCAAGTTAGTGATATGTTCGGCTCAAAAACAGAAGAGCAGCCTCTACCTGAATTAAAAGAAGGAGAAGTGACGGAAGAACTACTCAAGAATGTTGGAAAGCTTGTGCCCAAGTGAATGAAGTGAAGTTAATATACAGGCAAAAATTTATTCGTTTATATACACAGATACATACAGCAAGTGAGCACCTAAAGTATGGGCGATCCGAACAGAGCATATGCTACGAAAGCATAAAACTTCTGTTTGTAAGATACGCAAAACAAACAAAGTGCATCAAAATGCACGGTGCTTTTTCAGTTTGGCAAAGAGTATGCCGGACTTAGGTGTGGCAAATGACATTCATAGAGCTCTCTTGGCAAAATGAATGGCAGTTGGTGCGAGCCAAAGACCAAAGGCTAAAAGCGCAGCCAGTTTCAAGGTCAAGTCTGTCTGCTGTTGTTTTAATCTTTTGGCGTCTTCTTCTGTGAAACTTGGATCCATATTTGATGCTGAAAATTTGCGAACTTTTAGTGGTTATGAAAGGATACCAAAGGAAATGTTGAAAAAAGAGATGTTGATTGCAGTATGCGAACTCTTGGATTCTATCTTAGTTATTTCTGTGCCCAGACTTTTTTTTTGATGGCTCGAAATTTTCCGGCGTGAAAACATAAAATACTTGCTGTGTGCGCCACCCGGTGGCATCCGTACACCGATACGCTTTAAGGATTTGGTTTGAGATTCGGCGCTTCCATAATGTTGATTTAGTACACAAGTACATTTATACTTTTGTTTTCATTTTGAAAGCATGAATGCGAAAAATGTGATAATGCTCTAATACTGATACAAGTGCAATAAAAAAAAATCAAGATGTATGTATTTATAAAAAAAAGAGCCGGCTTAGTTCACGTTCTCTAGAGCAGACTTGACAAGTTGTGCAATTCCTTGAACGTTATTGGCAAACGGCAGGTTAGTATCCCAACACAAGGCGATTCTTAGCCCGTTTTGAAACCCGATGACATTAGCATCTATCAATGCACCAGTGACACAAACGCTCTGTGAGAAAGTGATGTCGTTGAGATGGAAGCCATTTTCTGGGACCTTGTCGTTGAAGCTGAAGTATCCCAAGTTAGAAGTCTCGAGATAGTTGCCGTTGAATGCGTTGTTTCTATCATCAGATAGACTCTTTATGTAGTCCTTGACACTAACGAATGACAAAACACTCATCAACGTTAAGTTCTCCTTGTCTGCAAGCATTGTCGACAACTTCTTTTGCATTGCACGGACTAGTGGCCAGTCTATTTTGCTGGGTTCAAGTGAGATTGCTGCTGATGGTGTTTTTAAGCTGACGGTGGATGCAAAGTTTCCAACCCCTTTGACAAAGTCTGGGTCTCTTTTGTGCACTTTCTTCATATCGATGAAGGATCTATTATCGACTGGAATAGCGTAATCTAAGTCGTAATTCTCGGTTGCCTTGTATCTCTTCGGGTCGGATTCAACGATGTTCTTTTTCAAAATCTTGGCGATAATGTACGCCAAAAAAATCGTGAGTTTAACGTTGTGTTTCTTTCCCACCTTCAGAAGGTTATCCAAAGCCGGTTTGCCGATCCTCACGACTTCAACCTGGGTGTGCATTGATGGGGGGATGTTGTCTGGGATGGGAAGCCTGTTTCCCGAGAGATCGAACTCGTACAAGTGTCTAGTTCTAAACAGCCGAGCCATCCAGCGTGGACCGATGTTTTCTACGATGGTCCGAAGTATGAAACTAGCACTCTTCTTTATCGTGATGTACTTCTCCATGCAGTCAGCTATGTAGAAGCGCTTGGCCTGGCTGAGCTGAAAAACAGCCGACTCTTTCGACACGGCAGCTTCACCTTCCTTTGGCTTGTCGTCCATTGTTGAGTTCAAGGCGTCAATCAAGCCACTCATGAAATACGCAAGCCCTCTTCCATCGCAAACCGTGTGGTCGCTGATGAAAAAAACGCGCCGCTCACCGAAAACGACAACTTTCCAAAGCGGCTTATCCGTGTCAACTGGAAACCGCAAGTCATGCAACTCGCAAATCGTCTTGTCGACGTCAAAACCGTCGTCGAACTGCCTGAATTCAACCACATCACCGAACTTGACGATCTCCAACGGACAAACCATCGAACCTCCGTTTTTTGTGTTCACTGCAAGCCCATTCACGTTGGCAACGAGGTGCCGAAGAGCTCGGAAAAGGTGCTCTTGAGTTATATCCGATGAAAACTCACCGTAGCAGACGATGTTACGGTAGCAATTGAATCTGTCACGGAAGTACGAGTACTTCTCGACTCCTCCCGTTGGTCTGGCTTCAAACGGCATGGCGATGGGGCTATTTGTTGTTGATAGTTGGCGGTAGCTAGGCTAGTTACCGAAGAGACAATAGGATGTGCAAATACGAAGAGCGCTCAGATCGTGACCAGGAAAGGTAAGGCCGTGTATTGCTGTTACGTCTCTGTTCCCTAAGTGTTACGAACTCCTTTGCATGCGGAAAACCCTAGAAATATGATCTCTGTCCTGGTACCACAGATAGGGAAAGACTCCGGTTATAAATGCGCTATAAATGGCCACATCTTTCATTCATTTAATTTTTTTTTTAGGTCAACTGTTGGGACCAGCAGGGAAAACAATAGAGATTTTAATCGGAAAAAGGGGGAGCTGGCAAGGTAAATAGAGAGAGAATAAAAAGAAACGAGAGATTGAGGAGTAACGGCGGTTATTGTTGTGGATACAGCTTGTGATTAGTGATAGAGAAGTGATTGATTAGGCGGTTGATCATCATGATGATCTGCAGCAGGAAAAGCCCCATTTTCTCTCGATAAGCTTAATTGTGCATCGAACGTTTAACTACGAGCGCGGTGTTGGTTTTTTGGCACGGGCCAAGAAACGTGCAACACATCTAAAAAAAAAATTAATATGAATAGACGCCTGTGTGACTTGGCGTTAATTTTACGGATCCGTTTGCAAACATTGAGAACTCGTGAAATTTCACAAAAATAAAACAATGTCGGAAGTCTGCCCTAGCGCTAAGAACCCGATAACGAGCCGTGTGTTTATTTAGTTCCTCATATGTGAATGAAGGGGGCGTGAAGTGAACAGCGTTGTTAATTTCATTTCTGTTCTTTCCCAGATGATATTTCAGATAAACCAGGAGGTTGATAAGTGTTCATTATTCACCGTTTGGTGGCCCCACTTGTTTAGACTCTACTCTCTGATACAGGGGTGGATGTCTTTGTCTTCATTTGTCCTAACTTATCCTAACTTATCTTCATTTATCCTAACTTATCTTCATTTGTCCTACTTTATCCTACTTTGTCCTCCTTTATCCTACTTTGTCCTGCTTTATCCTACTTTGTCCTGCTTCATCCTACTTTATCCTCCTTTATCCTCATTAGCCCTCATTTACCCTCATTTACCCTCATTTACCCTCATTTACCCCCATTTACCCTCCTTTTTTGTCCTCTCATTTTCTCAGAGAACTTTCTCGCGATTCTCCAACCCCTAACACATAATCCTCGGAACTTTGTGATCATGTATATATTCATTCTACGGATCCTTTAAGCCACACAGGGTATTTTTAGAAAACAATGCAAAGGCCACCTGTTGATCTACAACGGTTGAAATGTCTAATTTTCGGCCAGACCACCCTGGATAAAGCAAGAGAAAGCCAGCGCTTTGGCAAGAAGAACAATGGACCGGAGATGAAGCGGAAGTTAGCCACTTGCTCTAAACGGCAAGCTTTTTTCCTTATTATTTTTTTGTGTGGATTCGTTATCGAGGCCAATTTCACTTTTTGTTGATTTCATTTTGCATAGCCACGGCTTATCAATACAATTCGCTTGGTCTACGGTCCAACCATACAGCTTAATGCAGTTTAATTTCGGGGTCCTTTGTGGTTTATTTCGTATTATATGGTTTCATTTCCATACACCGTCTCTTTTCGCTCTTTTTTTTAATGATTACCTTTCTAATGCAGTGCAAGAGATGCAGGATTCCGACCAAAACGAGGCGAAGTGGAAACAGAACCGATAACTTCAGCGTTTCCGTAGATATGACGTAACGCTTGAAAGTTATATCTTGTTTTTAATGTCCTACCGTTGGATGTTGGACCACTTTGATATAACTGTGAAACATGTATGTATGGAGAGTAGAGCTAGACGCCGTCCGATTTTGGGGGTGTACGGATGATGTATGATAACTAAATAAATAAAATAGAGTACCATAAAAAAAAATAGAATGCAATTAGAAAAAAAGCTGAGGTAGCGGAAAAAAGCAAGTGTAGAAAAGGTGTCAATCTCATCATTTAAATTTAGTAGGTAGCAACGATTTCAAAGGTTTAAACGTAATTCCACTTCAAGGCATCAGGAATAATATTGATCGGAAATAAGGATGTCGGACACTGAAGAGAAGAACCAGATCAAAGGTGAGGAGAAAGAGGCAGATGTTTTAGAAAATGCACCAAAGTCTACAGATTCGCAAGAGGAGAGCAAGAAAGTGGAAACTAAACAGGAATTGAGCGAGAGTATTCCAGGAAATGAGGCCGACTTGGAAGAGGACGTGGCCAAGTTGAGCAAGCACAAGAAGCCAGAGTCGTCTTCAAAGGAAAAGGACGATGAAGAAGAGCAGGAAAAAGAGCCCACAAGCATAGATGTGGCAAAAGAACAGCAGAGCAGTGAGATACAGAAAGAGGAGCCAAAGGAGACGATTGACGAGACGGAGGAGGACCCAGAAAAGAGGAAGATGACGTTTGAGGAGAAATTTGCAGCTGCAATGAAGAAGCCAACGAAGAGAAGAAAGAAAAACGAGGTTGATTTGGAAGCAATGCAAGATGAGGCGATTGGCAGTTTGAAGAATGCGATGAAAGATGCTGCATACGATGACATCGAGTGTGTCAATGCGCACAAGCCGGCAACGCACAAGCTCAGGTTGCTGCCAAAGGTGAAGGAGACGCTTTTGAAGTCCGCGTTATACGATTCGATCTTGGACAATAACATGCTAGAAGCTGTGAGGATCTGGCTCGAGCCTCTTCCGGACGGATCTTTGCCATCGTACGAGATCCAGAGGACTCTCATAAACGAGTTGACGAAGCTCCCGATCAAGACGATCCATTTGCGTGAGTCCGGGCTGGGAAAAGTGATGGTTTTCTACCAGAAGTCGCCGATTGTGGACCCGATCCTCAAGAGGACGGCGGAGAAGCTCATTTCAGACTGGACCAGGCCAATCATGGGCCGGTCAGACAACTACAGGGCCAGAAGAGTGCCAACAGCCTCGTTCAACCTCGAGAAGCTCAAAGCAGAGCAGAGGTTGCATTCAGGTGCGGAAACACAGAAGAAAGCTGTCAGAAAGACGCTTTACCAGGAGAGTGCGGACAGGAGGAAGAGAGCAGCAGCCCCAGAGGTCACGTCGAAAGTGTACAGTATTGCGCCACAGGTTAACGTGGACGCAATGCGTAGAAGTGGAAGATCCAGTGTGGCTGCCATGGGAATCGGCTCTTCTCTCAGTAGAGATGAACGGTTCAAGAAATTGAACCAGAGGCTGACGCATTTGTCGCAGAAGAAGTCGTCGAAGAAGAAGGGCGGTGTTTCCATCGAGGGCAAGGGTGTGAATGCGTTCTAACGGGTGTGTGTACTGTGTGTTGAGCATATATATGGAAATTGTATTATAGAACATGAGGCAAGTAGGTGTGAAAGGAAAGTAAATTTGGAGAGAATAAATTTAGTATATGTTTACACGCTTGGCTTACACGCTAGACCGCTTAGCTTAGCGTTACACATACAGCAAAGTAGAACTACACGCAACACTCTTTTGTAACAGATTATATTGAAATGCCTGTATAGATCTTCATATGAGCATTATAAGGAAGAAACGAGAAGCGACCGCTTAGGTTCTTGGCTTCTCCTTCTTCTCCTTCCACAAAGCGGACAAAGAGACACCGGCAACCTTGACAACCTTGAATCTAACACCGGGAAGATCACCCTTAGCTCTGCCTCTTCTACCGAAACCGGCAAGCAAAACCTCATCGTTCTCATCGACGTAGTTCAAACAACCATCGTTTGGAACGAAAGCTGTAACCTTCTTACCGTTCTTGACCAATTGCACCCTCACACACTTTCTGATAGCGGAGTTTGGCTGTTTGGATTCGACACCCAACTTTTCCAAGACGATACCCTTGGCGTGAGAAGCACCTGCGAATGGAGATGACTTGTAAGCAGTACCAAGCAATCTAGACTTGTACAACGAGTCTGCCCACTTGTTGTTTCTTCTCTTGGTTCTGAGCTTTCTGGCGGAGTTAAGTCCTCTTGGCTTTCCCTTACCCATGTTGAATATAAAAAAGCTTCCTTGGCTGTTGATACCTTCAAACAAGTTTTATCTATCTTTTGTTAGTGGTGCTCTTCTGTGAGAGTGTTACTTATCTCATTAATCCTCATCTGTATATAATTTTTTTTTGTCCCCTTGGTGATTCGCTTTTTTTTTTTTCGCTATTTCTAATTTCAAAATTTTTCACTTGCCTCAAGCTGCCTCCTACTGCCTTGCCTACTATCTGCTTGCCTTAAAAACTCGCCCCACTCCAACCCTCATTTCTGCCCTCGCCTCGCGCCCGCTATCAAATACTCCAACCACTAGAATTTACTTCCCCGTAACATTAGCCCCACCCCGTGAATACATCCCCCCAGATATACAAGCCTTGTGACTGCGAATAATATACTCGTTCTGACTATCGTTACCACTGGTAGCATTTTTTTAGTTCAACATAACTATTATACTCTTTCTTGTACCAACATATACCCATATACCTTAATTCTAGCTATTTTCACCCCCTCCTTATATTCCATCACCTCTTTTAACTGTCCCTTACAAGACAATCTGCATTCTACACCTCACACCTCTACTTTATTTTTTGGCAAGTCTGTAGCTTTGCTTTGCAGTCGATCGACGCGCCTTGTTGGTACCTCCCCGAATATTTCACCTCGTACCTTATCTGCGGTTTTATCTATGATCTAAAGGCTATCACATAAGAACTATCAAACCTATCGCTTAACCGACTGAATTGACTTACAGATCCCGAATACAGATCCGCAGTTACACCTGTTGCGTTTCTAGATCACAACATCCAGACCATGGACCCAGATCTCTACGCCCAAAGGCTGATCGCACACTATTTAAAGCAGCACCGCCTTAACGATACTTTACGAGCGTTTGAAATTGAAGTGAACAGGAAGTTCGATACAGACAGCATTGATGAGTCGCTCACTGTTTTGGTGAAGGACTATCTTGAGTTTCAGGGGCTTGAGAGCTCTGCGGAGCATCACAGGGTAGGTTCTAACGGTGAGAGTGAAGGTGTATTGCCGATTAAAGCCAGCGCTGCTTTAAATACTACACATAGCAACAACTCTGTGCTCACAATGGAGCAGCAGCGGTTGATTGAGGATAGACAGATCAGCATCGATTACTGGACGGTCCGATGTCCCGAGAAAAAGACAAAGCTGGACTTGTTCCAAAAAACACTGGTGATATTTTCCAATGTTGATCACGTGACTTTGGACGGAGAAGTGAGGACTGTTGGGCTTTTCAGCACAAGCAGCCGGTCTGTTTGCATATATGATTTGGAAAACCGGCAGGTTCTTGTTAGAGGAGAGAACCTTGGGGGTAGATCTCCTGTCAAAGCCATGGCGTGTATTCCTGGGACTGCGTATGTTTTAATTTGCAGCATGAATGGTAATCTTTCAATAAGCGCCGTTAAGAAAGACGCTAATTCCGGTGATTATAGCATATCTTCCATTGGGAAAGGTGTTAGTCTTCACCGGAAGTTGATTACGTCGGTGGCCTATCGCTCATTTGGGCTTGGATCCGGATACTTTTGCTCGTTGGGCTGGGATTGCCGATTGGTCGTGTGCAAAGTCGCCAATGAGAACACTGACAGTCCTGAATTGATAAATGTTGGCAGTGTGGTACTACCAACGCAGGGAACGTGTGTTACAGTTCTCAGAGACGATGAACTGGAGCTCCCGGTAGTTCTAGTTGGCCGCGTTGATAGCTCGTTTGTTCATGTTTTCACGGTTTGCAAGCGAAAGAACAACACTGGTGATGGCACTGATATTCAGCATAACGAGTCTATAGTTGAGCTTGCCAAGCTCTCGCTAAATGACTCTGAGTTTTCCAGTCATGTGTTCCATCCAATGGCGATCACCCAATCATCCAGAGGTGTCGTGTCTGTTGCAACAAGCCACACTCCGTACTTGAGAGTAGTGACGTTTGCACTCCCGAGTGTCAGAGAGATGCTGTCAAAAGCACCTTCTGTAGTAGATTCCTGTAGCAAGAGTGACAGCAGTACCCTGCTATGCGAATTGCGCAGAATGTGTCAAAAGGGCACAGATGACCGGTTGAATCCTAACGTTCCAGTCATGAGAAACGTTATTGTGTCGAATTTCAGCGGTATGACACCCCAGGATAAATTTTCGACGCCTGTTTTGATGTCCAGACCTGCCGGAAGAAGTGGAATATGGGTTGTCGGCAATGATGGCCTCATCAGAGGCTTCGATCTCCGTATTGGCAAGGTTGTGGAGACAATTTGTGCTCATGAAGGACGAATCAAAACTGTTTCGGCTGGGTATTTGACGGGCGAGGGCCACAATGAGGTCATAGTGTCTAGCGGAGCAGTTGATAGAGCGATATATTGCTGGAGTGAATGAGCAGAAAGCTTGTTAGTTCATGAGCTGGAGTTAATGAGCAGAGATCTTGTAAGTTTGTGACCTGGAGATAATGGGCCAAAATGTTTGTCAGTTCATGAGCAGATCATTGATGAGCGGATTCGTACATGAGCTATTTCCTGATTTGTTCTTAGCTTGTTCTGCTCTACTATATTTTCACTTGGGTGTGCTGTATTCTGTCGTGTCGATCTAATTAAATCAATTCAGAGGCTTTTTGTGGTTGTTCAGTGTTTCCTGATACCTATCGGTATTCTGTTTGGATAGGTATAAATTGGAGGCTTGTGAACCTCTTTCTAAATGCAATTCGATAGCATACCTTGTATCTTTCTTTATCAACAACCTTTATTACCTTCGATCAATAACCTAAAGAAAATGGCACCAAGACACCAGAGATTTATTCTACTCATCAACCTGAAGCAGGGAACTGTTAGGTCTGTGCTGAGCACTCCTATAACGCCGCCAAGTACTCCTGCTACTCCTGATGATATCAAATACCAACCAGATCAGGTTGTCGAGTCCGTTATCAAGCTTCTTGGTAAGGCTAAGAAGCCAACTGTTAGTAGAAGAAAGACATCTATCAAGAGCAAGAAAAGTGCACCTAAGAGAAAGCGGTTTGTCCTGCGAATCAGCATGAAACCTTGTCTTAGAATAGAGTCTTTCCAGGTTTAGTGTATTTATAGCATTTGTGATTTTTTATACTTGTTCTTCAAAATAAAAAATTAGCTAAAAAGTATATTTGTTTGTGATTTGTAGTTGTAAGACACCTATTTTCCACGAAATGATTATAATCCGTACCGTCAGGCCACTGCAACACACAAAGCTGAACAGCAGAGAGTATGTAGATATTTCAAACGTAAAGTTTAGGCGAAAATGGATATGGATGGCTCTTATCCAAATTAGACGCCGGCAGAAATTTGGAGAAAAAATAAATAGCGAAAAAAATATATATCCAATATAGTGCGACTATTTATTACGGTATTCTGTTTTTTTTTTTCTTAAGTCCTCTTTTTTGATTTCTCTTTTAGGAACAGAACATTCACATTTATATTTGTCTTTACATTTCTGGTCACAGAGTGTGGATATATATATATGTATACATTTGGTCTGTTGTAGACTACATGAGGAATCACACGCTAGTATTCTCTGCTGAAAGAACACAACTAGTGATTAATTAACTCAGCATCATGGATCACTGGGAAAAAAGCGGGAATGCAAGCAGTACAAATGCTAACAGTACAGACACTAATCTAAATACTGGTCTGAATACTGATCTAAGTACTAAGTTATGTACTGATTCAAGTACCGATTTAAGTACTCATCCAAGTATTAATCTAGGTACAAGTGAAAGTTTAAGTCCAAGTCCAAGTCCAAGTCCAAGTAAGAGTACAAACCCAAATGAAAGTACAGATCACACAGAAACCCACAATTGGGAACCCTCCAGCGAAATCTCTTCACTTCCAACAAGCGGCTCCATCAAAAGTGGCTTTGCCCCCCTTTTCCCGCCTCTCCTAGGTTCTGGAAACCCAGCATTTGATAAAGTGGACACTCAGCGGCAAAACAGCACCGGTTCTTCGAGTATCGACGAGGAAAGAGACGACCTGATGGAGCACCAGCAAAGAGAGCTCCCCCTAGTGACCTTAGGCACGGAGCATGGTGTGGTTCACGAGGGTGCAAGGTGGGAAAAGTATCCTCCTCTAACTCTGGAGTTTCCGCCAGTTCTTAGGCCACTAGGAGCAGAGATGTTCTATGGACAAGCACCGGAGCTGTTCCTGTACCCGATGCGGTATGATGGCTTTGTGAGCCCTCCAATCAGCAGGATCCATGTTCCAGTGCAGGATCCGGTGTTTTCGATCGCCAAGAAAGCCGAAAAGCACGAGAGTTGTTGCGTGGCACAGCCGGAGCTCATCAAAAGACGCTCAAAGGCGTTTCTCAGTGACGAATACCTCACCAGTCACTTGCCAAATGACGACGGAGTGTACGAGACGATAGTCCGGCAGTATCTTTTGCCGTTCTGCTCGTTCAACTACCTCGGCTTGGAGTTCTTCAAGCGGCAAAAGCAACTTGGAACAATCGACACTACCGAAGAGTTCGAGTTGAACTACCGGTCTACGATTCCGGAGTGCAGGGATGATGATCCCGGCCGGTTCCACGAGGTCCTGCCCAGAAACATGAACTTCTACGAGCCTAAAGTGTTCTGGTGCCATCAGAACTCCAGCAACAGGCGCCGGGGACGGAACGGGTTGTGTCCATACTGCCGAATCAACCAGTCTGGCCACAGGTTGGATCTCGACCGGCTCTTCTTCAACATGAACACGTCTGCGTACTTGCATCACGTGACAAAGCAACACGGCATCTACAGCAACGGGACAGAGATGCCGCTACCGTCTGCCATTGGAAACGTTCTGGAGATCAAGGAGATGAAGAGCGGGCGCAAATGTGGGCTTGTGGATGCGGTCACGTGTCCGATATGCCACGAGATGGTGAAGATCCAAAGGCTCAACGATCCAACTTTGATTGGACAGAACCACTTTTTGGCCTATTTCCGGCACATGCTCACGCACAACAAGAAGAAGAAGAACGGTGTATGCTACTGACTGTTGAGCAGTCATTTTTTTTCTCTGTTTTTGTAGTTTTTCACTTCCTATGTACGTACACTAATGCACACTTTTGCACACCATTCCACGATCAAGGTAGCCTAAAACACAACATCCTGCGGAAGAACATGGTACCGCCGGCCGGCCTTCCTCACGCACTCGTGGTTTTTGTCCCTCTTGAGGCTCTTCCTCATGTCAAAGGCGTCGATTTCATCATCAAGCTTGCTTTTGTTGGGGATCCTGCCAGGGGGTCCATAGTAACCCACCACACGGCGGAACACCGAGTAGCCCAGCTTTTCGTAGAAGTTGATTGCCAAGGTGTTGTTGCACTTCACAAACAAGTCGATGAAAAACGCGTAGTACGGCTTCTCGTCCTGTGTGTAAGTTTCAAGCATTTGGCACAAGTACGAGCCCAATCCAATCCGTCTGTAGTTTGGGTCAATGGTCACGGCTGAAATGTGGGCGTGCCACTCTTTATTGAGCACCTGGCCCTCTGTCTTCGCCAAGATGTACCCTGTGGGCTCGTTGAGCGCCGATGTCGACTTGTAGAAGAGTGTTGGCCAGTCCGACAAATACTGAAGATAGAAGTAGATGTAGAAATTCTCGGTGAGCGGGTCCAAGTTGATCGGGTTGAGATCGAACAAGTCTGTGGCCTGGAACGGGACGATCGACGTCATGATGCTTTGAATGGTGTCTGTTGATGCTGATGGTTATGTGTTGAGTGCTTGTATATAGCTGGATTGCCAGGTGAGGCTGGTTGTTTTGCAATAGGTATGTTGAGTGTATTTCATTTCCTGTATTTCATTTCCTGGCTTTTTTTGGCTTTTTTTTTCTCACTTTTTCACTTTCCCACTTCTCACTTTCTCACTTTCTCATCCCGCGCCCCATCCAGCATGGCCTCACTGCTTACTTCTAATCTACACATACAGCCCAATCTCAGCCAATAATTTACACTATATTGAAGATACCAGTACACTAAAGCACATCAGAATGACCACTGATTGCCCTCCTTTCTGTCTGAGTCCCCAGAATGCTCGTCCTGCTCACCGTTCTCCTCCTCTCTGCTATTATCGTAGTACCTTCCTCTTCCACCATTTCCTCTTCCTCTTCCTCTTCCTCTTCCTCTATACCCGTATCCGTATCCATAACCCCGACTACCCCTTCCTCCTCGATACCCGTACCCTCTTCCTCGGCCTCTTCCTCTGCCCCTTCCACCTCTATATGTCGATGCTTCACCAAATGTATCCATGTTCTTCTCTCTCTCGGCAGACCACTTGACTCTATCGCGCTCCGAATCCTGTGTGGACGTCGATAGCTTGTCAAAGAACGAGTTCTTTTTGTTGTAGAACTGCTCGCTGTCCTCTTTGGCACTGTCGCCTTGCTCTTTTCTCTCGACCTCCTGGAATTTCGCGTTGTTCGAATCGAAGTCGAACTCTGAGTCCACGGCCTCCGGCTGCTTTTGCTGCTCATAAACAACGGATCCATCTGCTGGTACTCTTGCCGTTTTCTGTGTGGCATCTTCCTTTCTTTCGCTTTCCACGTTTTCCTCACTATCATCATGTTTCTTCTCTTCACTGTCATCACGCTTCTTCTCTTTCTTCTCCTCATTCTCCTCCTCATTCTCGACTCCTCTCTTCTCCCTCTCTTCTCCTTTCTTCTCCTTCTCGTCTCCCTTCTCCTCCGCCTGGGCCTGTGCCTTGTTTTGTGGCTGTGCATTCACCGGGGCCCCGCCATATCCCTGCTGCCCGTTCGCAACCCCCTGCGGCTGGAATCCCACAGGGAACCCAAAGCCCATCTGTGCAAAGGGGGTAACCCGTGGCACTGGAACCGGTTGCACCTGCTCAACTGGTATATCTAAAATGTTCAAAGTCTTAACACTACTTCCAGTGAGTTGGAAGTGCTCATAGACCTCCGGGGACGGATATAGGATCTTGGCCGGGTCCAAAATCCTGTCCTCCGTTCCAAGGCACCGCACATTGGCAAGCGAGATGGTTCCTTTATCTGCATCTATGTCTTCAAGTGATCCCACATACCGGATATCTGCCTGTGAGATAAGGGCGATCGTTTTCCCTTTATATTCCGACATTTTCTCCTGTTTTCAGCTCAATTTGTCTTCTGCCACAAAATTTTCGTGATCTCTGGCCTTGTTTCGCTGTTTACTGGTAAATAATTGTGTTTTTTTGAAGATGATATTGAGAATTAAAGACGTTGCTACACATACTTACTTGAGCGGGTTCTGGTTTTTTTTTTTTTTTTTACCCTACTTCTTTTTTTCCTCGACCCGAGATCGCATTTTTATCCAATTTTTGGTTCTTGATGCTTTTGGCGTTTCTCGCACTTTTTCTACACTCTCGTTTAGGAAATCTAGTACTGGATTTTGTTGTCACATCAGGGACTGGAAATCGTCTAAGGAGAGTAAGAAGTGCCTGGCAAAGTTGAAGGTTGGGTCTTTTTTTATTATCATGTGGCTGGAATATACTTAAGGCTTGGTTGTGTTATGTTTTTTTTAGAATACTTTGTTGAATTTGGGTTATTCATTATAATTGTTGCTCCTTAAGTACTCCATACATTTTATTAAGCGCTGAAATTTAGACACACTGCAAATATATAGCTAACAGTTCAGCTATTTAAAAGATTTTAATTTTGAAGAATACATTATTCACAGACCACAATGCTGCTAGAATTAGCTGGGCAAAGAAAGGCAGAGAAATGAAAGTAAAAGTTAATGTGAAAAGTAGTAAGGACTGTAGAATTGTAGAAGGTACTGTTTAAAGTCAAACGTAGGCTAAAGTAAGAGAGCACGATTTCATTATCATCAATATCTTTTCTGCCAATCCAACTGTATGGCCTTCCACCAAATTCAAGCCAAGCCAGCTTGCCAAAACAATACTACTGAGAAACAAGGCAGGTCATAGAGATAGTGATGTTACTGTAATAGCATCCTTATATGAACCGAACTATAACCATATAATGCGAACTTCTTTTCTTGTATATCTCATTAAGTAGGCATTCATTTCATCTACTATAATAGATATACTAAATCTGGTACTATCAACTTTGGCACAGCTAGAATTGCCGCTCTCATTCCCAGAAGTTCCCACTGTTGAAGTTGATAGTGCCAGATTTCATATAGTATTTGATATTTCTTCTAGTATAGATGATACGCTAATTGCTATACACATGAGGAAATCCCCACTTTATAAGTTGTTGACATCCTTGACTAAAACCACTTCACTGTTTGAAAGCAGTGTTGCTTTTACACCAACTACAACCACCTACTACAACACGAACGCACAAAAAGCAACTGGTACAATCACTTGCCGCTAGAATTCCTCACTTTACACATAATAATACACCAGAAAGCAGCCTCACCATCTTCCGGAAGACTCCATGTCACCATAGCCAGCGTCAGGCTGCAAAGCTTCGCCGTTGTCGGCAATCAGTCCATCCTCAGCCCCGTCCTTTTGCTGTTCACGCTCCTTGTGGTCCAGCTTATCGAGCTCAAACACGATGTTGGCGACCTTCTTCTGCAACTCTGTACAGCCCTTGGAGAAGACTTCGTTGGGCTTCAAGACGCCGGTGGTCTCGACATTCATGTAAAACCTGGTAGGCTTTTTGTTGTAGTCGAACTTTTCACCGGGAACAGGTGGCTCTTCCCAATCACAGTTGGCAGACTTCGGCCACTCCTTGCCCTCGTCCTCCTCGTACCAGTAGTTGGTATGCCTGAGCTTGTTCCATGGATCGTACTCGAAACCTATGGCTGAGCATGGCGACCATTTTGCATGCTCTTTTGCTATTCCTTTCTTTGCAATGCACACTATGTTCAACTCCTGGTGCCTCTTCAACTTGCAGATAAGCACGCCCTTCTTCTGCTGGTCCCGGATCACCGGCTGGCCCAAGTTCAGGCCTGTGTTTGGGCTGATCACCACCAAGTGACTCGAATAGACGTTCATAGTCTCGTCTGAGTCGCATCTGGCCTTCAATTGCAGTGTCACCGAGCACTTCTCGCAGTGGTCCTCGCAAGTGCAGTCTCTTGTGTACTTGAGCTGATCGATATCCTCGCTATCGAGCGGAACTAGTCCCAACCTGTGTGCTAAAAACTCATCTGCCAAAACACTCGTGTTTCTCTTGATGTCAACCAAGTCAATTGCAAGGGTCGGCACTTCTGCCAACATCGTTCTCCTGATCGAGTTGGCGAGCGACATATCCACATCTGAGAGTATAAAGTCCACGTCGTCTCTTCCTGCTTTTCTTATGGTCACTTGTGGTTCTTTATTCGACATGTTAACTGGCTATCTGTGTTTATTTATCTATATGTATTGAGATTTGTACTGTAATGTGTCCCTTTTTTTATTACTTTTCCTCTTGCTTGTTATCTATATGCTCGGTATTCTGTCCTCCTCCTGTCCTTGGCACCTCTATATAATTTGGTGGCTTATTGGTTTGTTGCTTGTATCTATATAATTTGGGTAAGAGATATTTCACTCACGAGAACCTTCTGTATTCTCCAATTTCATTTTCCTTTATTTTATTATTTTTTTTTATTTTTCCTCTCTGTAACAATTTCATCAACTGCCACCCATTCTACATTTTTTAATCCCTCCATCCCATACGTACATCTTTACACCGCTTATCGGCGCTCCAGCAAAACTTGCCCCACCTCAATATTCACACCCTGGTCGATATCTCATTTCCCATTTCCAATTGCAACTTTATCCTCTTGACTATTTTACAATCTCACCTTAGTTTCACCAACCATCGTCGCTTCCTACGGTAACACACACAGATACACCCACTCACACCTCACACCTCGAGCACGTTCGCAATGGCAGAAAAAGTCACTGTACCAGATCTTCGCTTTGAGCAGTCTTTTCTAGCGAGACTCAGGATAGCAGCCAATAGAAAGGCACAAAAGCAGCGGAGTAAGCGTTTAGGGCTTCGGGAGGACGGTTCCGAGCCTTTGGAAAAGGACAAAGACCCGTCTACTGGAGCGCCAATCACGCTATCAACGGTCATTTCGACAATCACGAAAGACCAGGTGCTCCTGCCTTTGGCCCAGGGCTTCTTGTTTGCATTGATGAGGATCACGGTTTTCCCCTGGATCCGGTGGGTTTTCGGTTTTGGCCGCTCGGTTGGCGGTTCGATATCCGGCCATAGGGCTTAAGGCTTTTGCGGGGTCTTGTTGTTGTTTGTGCTTACAGTTCACCTGATTACACTGGAGTGCCAATTTTACTTTCTATTATGCTTTTTTACTTGATCCCGTTGTCTTACTCGCTTTGCCGCTGGTTCCACTCGCAGCAGTCCTCAAATTTGACCAGCTTGCCACCAAACAAGTCGAGAGCGCTTCCAAATGTCAAGTCAACCTTGCCGTGGCTCAAGGTGTCGACCAACTTCAAATCATCAATCGATTTCGCTCCTCCAGCATACACGATGGGCGATTTGCACCACTCGGCAAGCTTGACCACCAATTCCTGGTCAATGCCTTTGCAGAGGCCCTCGACATCGGCCGCGTGCACAAGAAACTCCGAACAGTACCTCTCGAACAACTCAAACGTCTCCCTGCTCAACACCATCTGGGTCAAAGTCTGCCATTTGTTGATGGCAACCACCCACTGACCGCTTGTGTTCCGCCTACAGCTGAGATCTACCACCAAATGCTCTTTTCCGACCAAACGCGAGATCTTCTCGAGTCGGGACTTGTCGAACTGCCCCTTGGGGAAGAGCCACGAAGTCAATATCACCTTGTCTGCTCCCTGGTCTATCCAATATCTGGCATTTGTGTCATTTATGCCTCCTCCTATCTGCAAATGTTGAGGCCATGCTTTGAGCGCCTCTAGTGCAACTTTGTTGTTTTCCTCCAGTGATCCAAGCTTGATCACATGTGTCCTGATAATCCCACGCTCCTCGTACAATTTCGCATAGTATGACGATGATTTTTCGCTCACGAAGTTCGTTTCAAGGCCTGACTTCGAGCTGTTTTTGCTTTGCTCACTATCATCTTTGTCCAATGTGCCTCCCACGATTTGTTTCACTTTTCCGCCGTGAATATCTATACATCCAACGTACCGAGTCATTCTACCTGTGTAATGTGTGTAAAGTGCTTCTAAATATGCTTAATGATTGTAATTGGGAAGAAATTGTGTACAGGGATATGTATCTTATTTTTACATGTATCTTATATTTTTACCTCGGCCTTTTTATTATCTCACTTTCTCTTACTTTTTTCCCTGAAAAATTATTCCTAATTTTTTTTTTTTTTTTCACTTCTGTTTCCTCACATCCTTATCAGTATAGATCTCACTTTCACACACATGTAATATTACGTTATTCTGCTTGGCTTTTCTCAACTAAATACACTAGACAAACCCTAAATTACAGTCCTATATACAGCACAAAAGACATCTGTCAAGTATGGCACCCGTGGTTGTGAAATTCGAGGACAAGTACAACCCCAAAAATGTTCAGGTCAGTAAAACACAGAAAAAGGTACTGAGAAGTGGAAAACCGATCTCAGCAGAGCAGCTTTTAAAGAGAAAGCGATTAGATGAGAAGAGGAAGATGAAAGGGAAGAAACATACGCAAAATGATGAGGAGAACGTGAAGAATGATCTCCAGTTACAACGTCTATTGGACGAGTCGCACATTTTGAATGGTGGCAATCAATCACACGAACAAAGGTATTCCGGGGCAGAACTCACGCTAGAGAGTATGGCATTGGAGGGGGACACGATAGGATCGTCGAGAGTGCGAACGTTAAACGAGCGGATGAAGAAACTCTCGGAAATAAACGGTGTTTCAAGCCGCAAGTTGGAAAATATGCCTATGGGCATAAGAAAGGGCATGATAAGGGCCCAGATGAAGCGGATAAGCAAGTACGAGGAGGAGGCAAGAGAGGCTGGCATTATCCTTTCGAAAAAGAAGAAGGGAGAGTTTAGAAAGATCCATGATAGTGGCTCTTCGTCGTTCACAGAGAGAATCGGTACAGGTATAAAGAAACAGGTCAGGCTACGTGACCGTGGATTGAAAATCAACAGTGTCGGTAGGGCGACAAGTCACGGTGTGATACTTTCGAAGCACGATGTGGCAAAGATCACAGGTGGAGACAGGAAGAAGAAGAGAAGAGGTGGTAGACGGGATCGGAGGTGATAGTGTAGGGGTGTCTTTATAGAGGTGTGTTTGATTAATGGTAGAATAGATTTGACTGGATGGCTATGAATGTGAGTGGTGATCTAAATAGCAAATGATATTGAATGGTGATTTAGTGGTGATTTAGTGGTAATTTAGTGTTAATTCAGTGGTAATTAAGTGGTAATTTAGTGGTAATTTAAGAGGTGATTTTTGTGGTAACTTAGTGCTAATTTAATCCTAATACTAATACCAGCGCTAATAATACCATCACCACGTTACTATCCACCATAATAATACCACTCGAGTGAACTGGTCAATGCTAATAAAATCAGTCCTATCTACTTTATTAGTTGGGGTTATTCTTCCATAATTCAATGATCACGATTCTAATCCCTAATTTTCTTACTTCACAAACTCTGTTTCTTCGTTTACTTTCACCTACTATAGTAATTACAAGCACACTTCTTTTTGCCTTAACTCATTCTAACCCCGGTTCTTCTTCTTACTTCACAATTATGAATGTAATCTTTGATCTCACCTACTCAATAGTTACAAGTACAATCCTTTTTACCTCATTAGTTAATGAATTTAACCCTTATTCTCAGGTAATTTATTTATGGCTCTTTACTTCATTTACTTACTTCATTTACTTATAACTTCAGTCCTTACTTCTTTTATTCATAGCTCTATAATCTCATGTAATATCACTCTAGTACTTCTTCTTATCTATAGCTCTTCTCCTCAGTTTGTTTCTTCATAAATCTACTCCTTCTAGCAAGCCAGGGTGACACACTGCAAAGCATTCCTCAACCATTAAATATCATCGCTCTACTCTTCAGCCTCGATCTGCATCCGGGCCTCCCGTAGCCGATTAATCTTGTCAACCAATCCGGCCAGCTCAAGTCTTTCGGCCATCTTTGCAGCGGCCGCCAAAGCCCTGTCGTCCCTGAGCTTTGTGGCCAAATAGAACGCGTCCAAAATGTCTCCTTTGTTGCAGGCCTGGCCCACCTGCCTCAACAAAGCTGCATCGTACCGCACGCTGAGGGCCGCAAGTCTTTCCTCGGCGGTTTCGTCCTCCACATCGTCGTTTGTGATCGCATCGTTGAGAAGCTCTGCCTCGACAATGGTACGCATGAGCTCCTCTTCCGGAGAGTTATCCTGGCCATCTTTACCCTGGCTGTCTTTATCCTTCGCATCATCATCATTCGCAGTCTCTGGCTTGCTAGGCTCGCTAGGCTCGCCAACTGGAACCCGGATGGCCATTTCGGAAGGTAAAGCCAAGGGAAACGAGGGATACTGGGAGCCTCGAACAGCCACAAAGCTCAATTTGTCCTTGAAAAGCCCCAAGGGCCAGGCGTTGACGCCGGTGCCTGCAGCGATGCGTGCCAAGCCGGCCTTGGCGTCCAAAATTGGCATCCAGCACGCCTGGAGCGGGTCTCTCCACCGCGATAACACTAAGACCACGTTGTCCTGGCCAACGACGCACGGATCGCCGTCCGACGAGAAGAAAAGGCCGCGGATTGGATGCATGCCGCCGGTTTGCACGGCTCCTGTTATCGGCAGGCTCTCGCTCCGCTGCAAGTACTTGCCATCGAGGCTTTGCAGGTTAAAGCTCAGGCTGTAGGGCGAGCTGTAGATCACCGTAAGTAGGTACTTCGAGGTGTTGACGCATGCCAAAACCGGCGGAAGCTTCTCAAGACGCTCAAGACGCCCAAACAGGCTGTACTTGCGCACGTATCCCTGCGAAGAGCACACAAATGCCGCGTTGGGGCCCAAGGAAACCGCCGTCAAGTACTCTTTGGGCTGGAGAGCAATTTTCCGCTGCCAGCCCCGGCTCTGGTCGTGTTTCTTGAACAGAACCGTCGCCACGCGCTTCTTGTGCTGCCTGTGGTTGCTTGTGGCCAGCAAGATTGCGTCGGAGTTCATCGACGCGACGTCAAGCCCGTCGAAGTCCCGGAAATGGTACTCCTTCTGCGTGCTGCGGTCGAAAAACGTCACTGTCACCGTGTTGTACCCGTCCTGGTTCACCGACCACGCGTATCCCACTGGGTTCATCGTCACGTACCGCCTGCCACTGGCCCACGGCGTGCTTCCGGGTGAATATGGGCCTGGAAGAGACATTGCAATCTGGCCTCCCCTCGCTGCTCCATCCTGGACCTTTCGTCTCTTGCTGTGCTGCCTGTCGCCATTCGCTGCCTCCTCTCCACGATGCTTTCCCTCGACATACCCGGCACCGTCGTCATCGACGATGAAATCGTCCTCTCCGTCCCCAAAAAGACCGCCTTCATCTCCGCTGGACTGGCTCATCTCGTGGTCCACACTTTCAGCTTGCCGGCCCTCCTCGCCGGTCTCCTTCTTCACACCGTGCTCTGTGTCCGTATCTACGTCCAGACCCACGTCGTCTTCCACGTCTGGGGCCTCTTTCGCCAACTCTTCCTCCTCTTCAGAGCCATCAGATGCCTCCGAGAGCACAAAAGCAGACTTGGAAAGCTCCGCAATCGAGAACAACGCCAAGTTCCCCGACGTCATGCCCACTATGACCTCGTCAGAGCTCCGGTTCCACGCAAGGCTGAATGGCCACATTGGGAGGTCTTTCGTGAGCATAAGCTTGCGCTTCTCCAAGTTCCACACCTTCAACTTCTTGTCCAGGCCAACGCTCGCCAAGAGCTTGCCGTTCGGACTCCACCGCACGTCCACAACGGGCCCGTTGTGTGCACTGATGGCCGGGAACCTGAACATCGGCTTCGAGAAGTCCCCCCTATCGTACACTGCGATTTCCCTCGTCCGGCTTGGAATCGCCAATAGATCTCCGTTTGGGTGCCAATCCGGCCGCACGGTCGCAAGGTCCTCCGTCTCCTTCTTCCCGGGCACCTTGCTGCCCTTTGCTTTGAAGATATCTGCCTCTAGATCGTCGTCAAACGCGTCCTCCTCGTCATTCGAGTCGTTATTTTCGCCCAACGGTCCGTCAGCCGTCTTTTCGCCGCCACTTCCTCCATCGCTAAGTGTTTTCCGCGCAATCAGCACCGACCTGAACGTGTGAACAAGCCGTGGCTCAACCGCTGTGTAGGAATAAACTGCAAGATCCCCGTTTGCAAGCGAAACTGCCGCGAGGTCTCCAACATTGTTGTACGAAATGCTGATAATCTGTTCTCCAGCATCCGTCGTGTTCTTCACCGCGTGGTCCGCACTCTGCACATCCACAAGCCACAGCTTGCCCTCTAGCCCTCCGCACAAGGCCATTGCCCCTCCATGTGTAAAGACTGCAGAGGTTATCCCCAAAGGTGATCGTTGGAGGGTACACTTCTCTTTTAGAAGTTTTAAGTCGTACAACTTGCACTCACCGGTCTGCGACGCGACAAGCGCTTGGCCCGACAATCCAACTTCAAAGCTCTTCGTCTTTCCTACGATATCCATCACCTCGGGCTCCAAATCTGGCCGTTTCTGGTCGAATATCTTTACTATACCGTTTGAATATGCATACAAATGATCCGAGTCCTTCGAATGGACTACCAGGGTGTTTCCCCCTGAGACAAACACCTTCACGATGTTTTCCTCGTCTGCTTCGTTTGCCATTTTCCTTTTCAGCCTGTTCGTTGCCTCTTATGTGTCTTTTTATCTGCTTCCCTTGTGTGGTTCTTAGTGTTAGATGCACAGATGAGTATCCAGTTTTTTTTATTTATGTATCCTGACGCGAAACGCTGCAACTCGAAAAATCCACCCTGCCAAATTATTCGCGTTAGTATGTCAGTCACGTGACTTGCGTGGTTTCAGTACTGTTTGAATGGGCTCTGTTGGAGGCAGTCTGTCGGGCTTTTGACCTGTATTATGGGCCCAGTGTAGTTTTAAGTGTGGTGTAGGTAGCGCTGTAGTTTTATTAGGCGGTATACCCTGCTTTATCCTGTCTGAATGGCACATTTAATGTAGGTAGCTTATTTGGGTGGTGAAAGACGTTTCAGCACTTTGTAGATCACCTTATATGGTCCCAAGCAGCTCCAACTAGACATAGGATGATGACCATGGAAGCAAAGTACGCGCTCTTGGCGACATTTCCATGTAGCTTAGTGTTGAACTGACTCGTACATAGTATTGATCTTTCTGCGGTGTAGGGGTGTGTGAATATTTTTCTCAGCTGATCGAAAAAAAAATTTTAGCCTGGAGGAACCTAAAACCAGCAAAATTTTTCAATTTTTTCAGCTGATCGAAAAAAAATTTTAGCCTGGAACCTAAAACCAGCAAAATTTTTCAACAGGCCTGTAACGATATCAAGCATGCAACCAAGGGAACAAAGATAGACCACGAAAGATATCTATTTTTGAAAAAAAGAAAACGGCAGTAGATTCGTGGCTGGTAGTACATTCTAGAAAGCACAGAAGCTGAGAGCATACGGGAAAGCAGGGAAAAAAAGAAAGCGGATATAGATTGAAATATGGCATCAGATCCATTCTTTATAGACCCAACACAAAAAAGGAAGCGGAAGAACAGAGGTAAGTCCACGATCGGAGATAAGTTTAGCCACAAGCGACAGCATGCAGGTAAAGGGATTTCTGGTAATGCCAGTACGGAGATAAGCGAGGAAGATGACGTGGATAAAGTGGGTGGAGACATCTTTGAAGATTCAACGGATGAAAACGAAGAAGAGGTGATAACAGATGAAGACGAGGCGGCCAGAGTGCAAGAGGAGGAGGAGGAGCAGAAAGAGAGTGCCGCTGATAAGCGTAGAAGACTCGCCAAGCAGTATCTAGAGGATTTGAAGCAAGGGGCTGGGTCAGAAAGTGGCAATGGGGAGTTCTCTTTTGATGCCAAGGACTTGGACAGAGAGATCATAGAATCACGATTGCAGAAGGATGTGGCGGAACAGAAGGGGTCCGTGTACAAGTTGATTGGTGGAAGATTACAGATAGACAAGATGCGAGTGACGAAACGGCGTGTTGCAAACCTCGGGCTGACGAGTTTGGCGGTTAGATACCCGTTTTTGTACACAGTGTCAAAGGACATGGAGTTGGCCAAATGGGACATCAAGGGGAGCGGGAAGAAGCCACGGAAGGTGAAGTATGTGCGGGGTGGGCCGAGGTTCGCGGAGATCAAGAAAGACGCCTCGCAAAATGGACATAGTGACGAAATCCTGGCTTTAGCAGTGAGTCCCAACGGAAACTGGGTGGTCACAGGAGGAAAGGATAAGAGGCTTGTTGTGTGGTCAGGGGAGAACCTCGCGTGCCAGAGGGCAATACTGACGAGCAGGAGAAATGGTGAGGTGTACGGGTTGGTGTTTCGCCGGAATTCAGAGCAGCTTTACGCGGCTTGTGGGGACTTGAAAGTGAGAACGTACAATATCGGGCAGCAGGCGCAGTTGGAGACGCTTTACGGCCACCAGGACATTGTAGAAGATATCTCAGCACTTGCACAGGAGCGGTGTGTGACCGTTGGAGGCCGTGATCGGACCGCCATGCTCTGGAAAATTCCAGATGAGACACGCTTGACGTTCCGGGGAGGCGATTCGATTGAGAAATTTCAGCGTGAGGTGAAGAAGTTGAAGCACGAGTTGCAAGAGAGCGGGAAGCCGGTTCCAGGGAACGGCCACGGCTCCGAGCTCCATCCGTTTTACGTGGAGGGAAGCATCGATTGTGTTTCAATGATCGATGATAGCCATTTCGTCACGGGTTCCGATAACGGAAACATCTCGTTGTGGTCTCTTGCCAAAAAGAAGCCGATTTTCATCCAGCGACAGGCCCATGGGTTGCAACCGAGCGAAGATCCACAGCAGGCGTCTGCAGAGAAGGATGAAAAGAAGGCTGCACAGCAGATTCCTGTCCAAAATCCGTTTTGGATCACAAGCATACATGCGATTGCATACTCTGATGTTTTTGTCAGTGGATCGTGGAATGGAGTGCTCAAAGTTTGGAAGTTATCTGAGGACCTCCGGCATTTTACCTTGCTCGCCGACTTGCCCGGTGCCAAAGGTGTTGTCAACAGAATAGATGATTACGAGGATGAGACGAATTCACAGGTCCGAATATATGCTGCTCTGTCCAAGGAACATCGACTTGGAAGATGGATCAAGTCTCCTGAGGGCTCCAGAAACGCCATATACACTGCTGTGATCGACGTTGAGCAGTCCAAGTAGTGCACTGTACATTAATAGATGGATAGATACATACATAGTAATAATGCGAAAGAAAGGAAAAAATATAAGATTAAAAGATAAAAAATCAAAGAAACTAAAAAAATAGGGGGTGTCCCGTTCCCAATCAGGTAATACTTTCCGGTATTATGTATATTCTGGATTAAGTACAAACCCGTCTCTGTGTTCAACGTAAAAGTATTCTTTTGTTGAGACACGGTATGACTGCCTTTTACTTCATTTGTTCAGGTGCTAGAGATGGCATTATATAATATAAACTTAGGGTTGAGTAGATGAGATTTTCTAGCGGCTGAACCTGTGATCTTTTGGATTAAAGTAGTTTTTTTTTCTGTGCCTATAAATATACATGATTGTAGAGATATACAGAATGGTTTTGAAGATGAATCATTGCACAAACCGGTGATATGATTTTTTGTTGTTGCCGAATGAATTAACTTTGTTGTTTAGAAGTAAACTATTTAGAGATAGTAACTATGATACACAGCCTCAGTAGTCTTCTGCTCTTACTCAAGAAATCGAGTATAAATGTCTTTCTTTGGTTTAAATTTTTGAGCTGAGTGTAGATTTATAGGAGCCAAAGTTTTAGATACCACCATGAAGAATGTTTACACGGCCAATAACTTGGACTCAAGAGTTGCTTAAAATCCGTTAGTTACCGCTAATGTATAGGTAATTAAGCTTTTCTGTGACTTGACCGAAGTACGGTCAATCTTTAATCCGGGAGTGCCTTAGGATATTGTTCATGTTTACAGCAACACAATACTGGGCTTGGAAGTGGACATGAACCTACTTCTTTTTATCTGTCCCATTAGTTTCGTTTGAAGTGCCAAGAAAAAAAAGCTGCTAAGACTTTTTGAGCAAGCTCAAATCACAGCTTGGTGTCGTTATAAGGACTCTCTTCAAACTTTCTGGCATTATCTGCTAAGCATAAAAGCCCTGAGCAATTGTAGTTGTGCTGTATGTTGAAGGGTGGTCTCTTACTAAATAATATATCACTGGGCATGTAATAGGATTGTAACTAATATCTTTACAACGGCAAGGATTACCAATTAATACTACTGAGCTATAGATAATGAGGCAATATACCAATGGCCAGTGTTTGGTGGGTATACTAATATCCTGGCTTGTGTTTGATTCTCTTTGAACTAAGAATGCCAGGCTAAGATAGGAAAGCTCGGATATATATTGGCACAAGGTGCTGCTGATATTTCAGAGCCTTCTTAGTATGTCTACGCAATTTTTTAGAGCTCTAATAGAAGGTCAAAGGGGTCTAATCAAATGCTATGGCATGGAATGATGTATCTCTCGAGATGGTGTTGATATACAGGTAAAGCTCAAGTTGCATTCTTTATCTTTGATAAGCATCTGTTAAATTTGACAGTACCAGATTTAGTATTCTATTCGATAAATACTGTAGTATATACAATATGTGTACACTTGATAAGATGTACAAGGGAATAACTCTGCTCTATATAGTTGTGGTTCAGTTTGTATAAGGATGTTAAAACAATAGCATCTTTATTTTTATAAATTACATTGTTACTCAGTTGTATCATTTCTACAGCATTGCAACTTAGATCTAGCTCAGGATCTGAGTTTTTCAGAGAAAAGCCCAAATATACAATTCTGTTAATTGATGCAGCCCACTCAATTAAGAGCCTGATGAGAATGGGAATCAGGTGCTGTCATTAAAGTGGAGTGATCAATCGGTGTGAATTTTGAAGTGAAACGTTGTCGGAATACGAGAACCTCTAGTAGAGAATCTGGGGTAATAGATAGAATAAGGATTTCTGTTTTGGCTTGCAATTTGTGTTTCTTCAATTTACACTAATTCGGTTCACTATAGTCAACGTAGACCTTAGTTCTGATGTCACGTTAATTCAGATTTATGTTTTCATTTCAGTTTTCACTTCAGCTTTAGTCAGTTTTCATTTTAGTTTCCATCCAAGCTTTCACTTCAGCCCAATTCAGCTTTATTCACTTTCCACTTTAATTTCATTTCTACACCCACCCACTAGATAACGGTGAATCACAAAATACCTTAACTTACATAAGAACGCAGCGTAATATCAACGATAGTATAACATAATAGTAGACACACGAAAGAAGCACAATAAAGTAATAGCATAAGAAGAAGCACAAAAAAAATAGCATAGGAAGAAACAACAACAAAAATAAGATAGCGCGTTGCAACGCTGCCGGAGTTCGTTCGAAAAGCAAACTTTCAAGCAACCCAAATTAGTATCTCTGACGAGATGGGATGCGAGATCTCCAGCAGACGAAGCATCAGAAGTAAACGAAGCATGGCCCGCCATCGAGGTGTAGAATTGAGAATGGAACAGAGGTGGGAAATGGACGGTTGCAGGAGGGGTGGCCAGGCCTGTGGCTAGTACCCCCGGGTGGGACGGCTGGAGTGAAATTACTAGCGGGTCCCCAAAGAGTGAAATGGTTATGCACCGGCAGGCATGTCTGGGACAGCTCTGCGGTGTGCACACGGCAGTTGGAGTAAAGAAAAAAGAGAAAAAAGAGGGTACAAGCTGCAGCCAGGCCGGTTGGGTGGATTGCAGGTGTCTGCAGGTATCAAGAGTGCAATCGTTGGGTGCTTTGGGAGCCGATCATAGGATAGCGGCCAAAACAAGGCCTGCGGCACCAAGACCTGCACTGTTTAGTGCAGCGGCGTATGCTGCACCGGCAGAGCTAGACGAGGACTGCGAGGACGAGGACGAGGTCTCTGGAACGACGAGAGAAGACGACGATGAGACGGCCGAAAAGCTCTGTGGAGATGAAGTGGTCGAGATCTTGGAGGAGTGGGTCTTGTAGACGGATGAGGTGGTGGAGTTGTAGAAGTGGGAGGTTGTGGAGTTGAGGTAGTGGGTGGAAGGCTCGACTGCCGAGGTGCTGGAGTTGGTCAAAGCGTAGTAAGCAGAGGTGGTGGAATTCTTGACGTAGGCCACGGCCAAGAGACCTCTTGCCTGCTGAAGCGAGACGGTTGCAGCCGAAGCAGAAGCTGCCGAAGCTGCCGAAGCTGCTGATGCTGCTGATGCGGCACTGGCTGCGTACGCAACGCTGGCTGCACTGGCTGCACTAGCAACAGAGGCGACGCTTGCAACGGAGACGGCGCTGGCAACACTGGCAACACTGGCTGCAGAGGCTGCACTTGCTGCAGAAGCCTGGGAGGCGGCACTAGCAGCACTAGCGACACTGGCTGCACTGGCAACACTTGCCGCACTGGCTGCACTGGCAGAAAGCGCAGAGCTCTGGGCTGGGCTCAAAAGGGTCATCGTGGTGGTCATCGTGATCGTGCTGGTCTGGTCATCATCAGCAGTGGCGATGCCGGCAAGAGCAGCCAAAGGAAGAGCTAGTTTGTTGAACAACATCTGGTATCTTGAGTGTTTGGGACGAAACAGAGTACTATAGCGTCGAAAGGGAAGTTAGAAGTTGTGGTTGGTGGTTGTAAGTTTGGTAACCTGTGAGTTAGCTTTGAGAGGCAACGGGAAAACGGAAGTTGTGGTTGGTGGTTGTAAATTTGGTAACCTGTAAGTTAGCTTTGAGAGGCAACGGGAAAACGCGTTGTTTAAACTTGGAATCCAGCTAGAGAGACGTTTGAAAAAGGAATGAATAGAAGTCGGTGGGCTCAAAGGAACGGACGAGACTTTTAGTTGGTCACTGTATTGGAGAAAGCTGTTGGATGGGGCAAAGAGTTCAAAAGTACAAGAAGAAGCGAAAGGCTTAAAAGAGGAGAAAGGATAGGGAATGGGAAATAGCTAAGAATATGCTTTGTTGACTTGGGGAAAAAGTCAAATTAAGTCAAAATGAAAACGAACCAGAATAAATAAAAATGGCAGCCTGTCCGAAGACCACAGAAGAAACTCCAAATGAGATCGGAGGAGAAACTCAGCGAATGAAAAGGAAAAAAGTGTCCTGCATGATCTTTCTTGCCCATCAGTGCGTGTCAACGGATCACCCACAACCTAGAGTGCCGATCATGAAAACATTGTAAATAAACAAGCACTCTGGCCCGAACAATGGAAACACGCTCCAACAACTCTGTTTAACCGCCCTGAGCTAAATTTGGATGCTGAAAATTTTTGATCCGCTGAATCCGGAAACTCTCATTTCCTGATCTGTTCATTCATAAACTTTGTTCCAACCACTCGGCAAATTAAACTCAGCACACAATACAATTTTACTGTGGACCCGCTCGTTTTGGACTCCCGGTACTTTTAGTTGTGGCTTTTCCCATTGTTCCCTTAGAGGTGCGAGGTGTGCTCGTCCAGCGACTTGATCGCGCTTTCTGTTTTTTCCTAGCTGATTGGAATGTCCCACCGACCGACGCAGTGGTCAGTCTGCCAACGGGTCGATTTGTGCTGGCTGGTGTACGGGTGTTGTCTGATGACTCCTAGCGGTTGGTTTTGGGCGGCATATTTCAACACTGATGTCTGGGGGGATAAAAAACAGATCGGCACAGGGTCGAGCAGTAGCCTGTTGTTACTGGGCCACGGCCTCTTCTCGCAGAAGAGACTCGCATAGCAGATTGCCGCTAGTTACCGCTCTCTAGATCATTGCATTAACGCATCCCTGCACCAGGATGTGCTTTTGGGGAGAGGCAACACAGAAGAGCGGAAAGTAAAAAAATTAAGAGAAAAAAAAAAAAAAGAAGCGCGCTTAGAGACAGTAAGGCTGATACAACAAATTTAGTTATTGGTAAAAAAAAAGTACGCGCGCCTAGAGACAGTAAGGCTGATACAACGAATTTAGTTATTGGTAAAAAAAAAGTACCAGAGTTTTCAATGATTAATAGTAAAAACAAAAAAAGCCAAAAACGCATTATTGTTGAAGTGATAATAGATCTCGCTACAGTACAAGTAGCAGTGTGGGAGATACGTATTGTCGGCATTTGTTAGTGCCAAAGAGGAAAGTGGATTCAGGGTCCAGTCGAAGTGAATGTACGATTGCGAAACTTGGCCGGTATTTCTTTTATCGAGTGTGATTTAAAGAGTACTGCAGTTTAAAGCGGATTGCAAGTTGAGGAGTTTTGCGATTAGGCGGTTTACGATCTGCAACTAGGGTACAGATTTGGGCACATTTGGACCTTGCAAGGTGATTTCCGCGTAAATTGGCATTAATACTTAGGGCCAGAATGAAAAGATAAGCCAGTACAATATAATATGGCCCTAGTTTTGGGGGTGGCAGTTTGGTTGTGGGGACTATAGGATTTGGGCTTGCGTGTCGGTTCAAGACACGTAAGAATTTCCGAAGCAAACAAGAGGAAGAGGAGTTGGAATGAATAAGAAAAGCGCTTGTAGCATATTTCTTTTGGCATAGTGAATGTAAAGTAAAGTGCGTCAATCAGGTATTTTGCATTTTGTTTCATTTTTTTGTTTTGTGTTTTTTGTTTCGTTTTTTTGCTTTGTTTTTTGTGTCTTGTGTCTTTGAATGTGTTTCTTGTTTCTTGTGTTCTTGAATGCGCTGTGGATTTACAAATAAGTGCAAATACGTTTTGGATTTATTTCTTCTTCTTGATTTTTCGAATATTTCCATAGTTTTTTGAACATTTCCATAGGTTTCGAATATTTCCATGGTTTTCCAATGTTTTTCTTGATGTCTTGAACATTTTTCTTGGTTTTTTGAGGCGGCCATTTCAGGCAAAAGCCATTGTCCAAACTTGGCGCCAAGGTCCAGAGTCAGCCGACCATAAAAGTAAATTAGTAAGGGTGATTATCGAAAAGGATCCCCAGTCCTTCTGTAAGGGCGCGTACAACACATAGATGCAACAATAATGCAATATCTTGGCGTGTGAACGAGAAGCCGTGAGCATAAATGGTAAAGGTGATATTGAATAAAGTTGACAATATGTGGATCAAGAGAGAACATAGAAAGCGATATGACAACAAAGTAAAAAGAAGGCAAAAAGAAAGTAAAATGGGAAGTAACGGCACTTTGCCAGCTGCTTTTTCTTCTCCCGCCCTTTGATTATTGATAATAAAAGACGACGTCGGCCAATGAGTGGCGAAATATATTGTAGAAGTGTGACAAACATTATTGTCGAATGATTGTTCGTCATTCGATTAGACGCGGGCAGGCCGGATTAGGAAAGTCCAGAAGAATAGCAATTGGTCAGTTTGCAAGTAACAAAAAAATTTTCTTGTATTTTCTGCACTGTCCCAAACACATAATTTCTGCTCTGTACGTGTAAAAATACCCGAGGGGGGAGTTCCTATTATCCGGCATTGTTCGCCGGCGTCTAGGTGGACTATTTATATTCAACGGTTTTCGGCACGACCCAGAGTCTTGCTTTGTTTTCGTTGGTTTTCAAATAATTTACGCCATTATCTAACTTGGCCGATTCTATTTATCTCTTTATATTTCTCCTTTCACGAATTTTCTTCTTCTGTTGTTCATTTGTATTTTTCCCACCTCTCTTCTTGTTTTGTTTCACTCCATTCATCTTTTTTTAAACATATCTTCAACTTCACCGATCTAATCTGATCTGAACCTTGGACATTGCACACTCTGCTTCAAGCTTTTTGCCAGCATTTGTTTCTGTTCACTTATTACGCTCATCTTTTAGATCTGTTAGGCCCAGTAATTTTAATTTTTGTTTGTTTGTTTGCAGCGTTAATCGGATAGATAGCAGCATACAATCGTCAAGAAGAATTTGAGTAGGAAAAAAAAAAAAAATTTTTTTCTCTCAGTCTCACATACATTTTCTCTCTGTTGACACTTTTTTTATTGTTTACGTTTGGAAAAACGACGAGCACAAATAAAGTTTTAAGCCAAGGAGTGGAAGCCCAAGCACAAGCACAAGTGGAAACGGAAACGAAAACGAAAACGCAAGCGGAACCTGTTGCTAACCAAAGAAGCCAAGAAAAAGGAAAAGCGAAATTAGCCAAGGACAAGATGATGAACCTGAACAACACTGCACCAGGATCGTCGGCGATGAACCAGTATCCATACATAGCGGCAATTCCGGTCGCGGCCTCGGGCATCAACGGGATGGGGTCGCAGCTGGGTGCGCAGGGTGGTAGCGCTGCAGCGGCCAACAACGGCGCTATGGGCGTGGGCGGCGTGAACGGCGTGGGCGCTGTCGCGCAGATGGGCGCTGTTGCGCAGAAGAAGAAGGCGGGGCGGGGG
>MDSB01000002.1:138357-163260 GCA_001754015.1 Brettanomyces anomalus
ACTCAACATGGGGTCCCGCGGGTCTCGGATGCGGCGGAAAACCTGGATGCACCGCCCGGTCCCGCACTCCCACACGCATGCGGACCCGTCCAGAGAGGTGCTGACAAAGTTGCGGCCGTGCGCGCCGATCAACGCCGCCGCCGTGATGCGCTTCTTCTGTGCGCCGCGCATCGTGCGGGGGTTGGACCCGTCTACCAGCGACCAGATCTTGATTGTGTAGTCGAGCCCTGCGCTTAGCGCCACTGCCCCACTGGGGAAAATTTGTACGGCCGTCACATCGGACATGTGCGCATCTGTGAGCTTCAACCTGCGCACCAAGCGCAAGTTCTCGTGATCCAGCGAGAAGCTTGATACTGTGCCGTTACTGTCGCCTGTGACCGCAACCGCATGCGCTGCGCTCACCGCAACGCAGTTTATTTTTGCGCCCGCGCCCACATCGGCAAGTAGAAAAGTCTTGGGCGACCGCAAACATATCGGCGCCGCGCCTGGCGCAAGCGTTAGCGTGAACCTGTGCACAGAAACCTGCGCAAACACAACCGATGGATCCTCTTTGCACGCATAGCTGGTACCGCGTGCGCCATTGGCGCCCGGCCTAACTGCGATGCTTAACGAGCGACCATCCACCCTCAGCCAAATTGACTCTTCCTCTATCTTGCAGTTCAGTGCGTCGTTCACCACGGCCAGAAAATCGGGCTGCATGTCGACGATGTGGAACTGCATGACGCGTGGAAGTAAAGCAAACTGCAATCGAATTGCTCAAAATAGTTAGCCTAATGTATCGAATGTTGCGATGGCTTCTTACTGTAAATTGGTTCTTTTGAGAGTAGAAACAGCCTAATCTCCCTCAAAGTTATCTCAATCACTACCTCAATTCCTTTATCAAAACCACAAAGCTATCCCAACTATAAGTCGCAATTCCTAAGTAAATCTCCTCCTTATATTAATCACGGCTCTTTCTCTTTCTATACCTCAATTCCCTGCGTATTTCTTTCGCTGCTTATTGTGCCCGATGATTTCCTTTTTTGCTTTTTCTGTCTTTTATGCCTTTTCTGCCTCTTCCATGCAGTCACCAATTTCTGTGCAGTTTCTTTTTTCGATGATGCCCATCACGTTACCCCAGACAGTCCCGATCCCCACTGATCCAATAGCCCCCAAAAATATACATGTGTATTTTATGTATCGTACTTCTGCCTGATGATTCATTTTCTGCATCTGTGCACCAGAAATATAGATGCAGGGCTTAATTTTGGTGAGGCCCGTTACTTCGGCCCAGGTGTACTCAACCACGAAGTTTACTCTTAATTGTAAGTACAACTTTTACAGCCAACCATCTACATCATCCAAGTTTCGTGTGCTGTGCTTTGCTACAACAGTGGCTTAGTGGGACTACTCTTGGTGCGAATTTCTTGCGGTTTTACTCGATTACTCTTGGTTACAAGTAGACCAACAGACACTAACCACATCACAGCGTTCATGACAGAGCCGAAACCAAGCGGTAGCAAGGAAGAGGAGGTGCTCTCGATGTTCTTCGATGAGGGCTTCACGCCCAGCGAGTACGTAGATGCGGTGTTTTCGTCGGAATTGCGCAAAAATGGCACCCGTATGCAGGATAAGTCGTTGCATTTTGCAGATGTTTCGTCTTTGCAAGGTTTACAGACCAAATGCTCGTCGTTGCTCACGCACTTTGACTACTACACAAACGAGCTTACGAGGCGGTTCGAAGACAAGATCAAGGAGCTCGAGAATACGTCGTCGATAATATCTTATCGCCCGGTTTCAGGTGAAGATAGCACAGTTGGAGGTCCAGAGGCGGGAATCACCAGGTTGGAGTACTATGTGGACAATCTGACGAGCTCGCTGATATCCACGCAGATGGATTTGGCCTCGGCAGCACACAAAGCAACGGAAATATCGCAGGGCCAGTCTTTTGCCCAGACCGAGTCGTCGGTGGGGGAATTAAAGCAGATGATCGAGATCAAGCGTCGAATATACAAAGTCGTTGAGGTATTCGACACTGTGCGGTCGCTCATTTCGTCCGGAGAGGATGGCGAAGAGGCGAAACAGGCTGAAAACAGTGACGGCCGAGCGTCGCTCATTTCGTCCGGAGAGGATGGCAAAGAGGCGAAACAGGCTGAAAACAATGACGGCCGAGATGATAACAACGGTGTTTTCGAAACTGCAATGACAGGTTCGAATCCATCGGGTGGACACAAGGACGATGAGCTCGACTTGAACGAAAATGATCCGGACTTGCACTTTAGCGCCGACACTTTTGCCTCGGCACTCTCGCTTTTGAAGGAGTTAATCCTCGAGCAGATATCTTCGGAACGTAGGTTGGTCCAGAATGAGGAGAGGAAGATGAAGGGTCCAAAGAAGGAGTTTGTGGTTGTGATAGACGGGATGATCCGGTTGGAGCCGTTCTTTGGCAGCATGGTGAGGTTCAACTTGCAGTATAAGGATTTTGTGGGCTTTTTAAAGACCGAAAAGACGCGATATCTGAAGATATTTGCTTAGTCGAGAGATGTGAGAATACTGTGAGGTGCAGCAAAAATGTTTGGTACATATAAATGTGGATGACGTGGTAGATGGGTCTATTAGACTAATTTGGCTGGTTTCCAGAGGAGGTATACTAATGGAATGGACATGAATACATCAATTGCTCATGAAATTCACCTCAGCAGCCAATAGCTGTTGCTATCCGCATTCTTGTGAGATGAAACTGCATTCTATGAGTGGTCTCTATTCTAGATTCATAGATGGCTATGTAAATAGACAGAAAGCTATTAGGTCAGATCTGCATCTAACAATTAGCCAATGCGGACTGATTGATGAAGATGTAGGTGGTGTTTAATGCAAGCCCAATAAACTTTCAAGTAGTGCTATTGGTATTTGGTGATTTTTTGGAATTGTTTGTTACAAAACAAGTTTTGTCGTGGTACCAATGGAGGTCTCCAGTTATTTGCACCTCTCTTTGTCAGATTGTTTAATTGCATGTTAAGGTTCATTCACTTCTACGGGTATCTGATGGGTTTTAAATAAGCTTCTACTGGTTTCATGTGTTTCAAATACAATTTCACGAAGTCCCAATAGGCGAGTTAGTTAGATACATATAGGTACTTTATTATTGAGTGTGGCTTTTATTTAGGTATTGGTAAATTCAATTGGCCATTTACTTTGCAATCACCAGAGGTAGCTGATATCAGCATTCATTTAAAAGCAAGTCAAGGAATTAAACATTGTACGCTCTTCCCTGAGAGCCATCCTGAATACCGTATGAGTTTGACAACTGGAAAATATGCCTATCTAATAATCACTTCACTAACAAAGGTTACGTTAATTAGTTTTACACTAGTTTTCTAGGAATCTAGAGATGGCAGATTAGTACTTTGTGTGTAGATTTCATTACTTCAAACCTGCTAATATTGACGTTTACTAGACTTGTAACTACATCACTAGTATGTTTTTTTGAGCTTGCCGGTACATCATTCTTTGAACTTACTTATACCTTATTTAAAAAACGTTCGTGTTTGAGAACTATTATTTGATCCCAGTCACTTCAAAAACTTCCAGTCATTTTAAGGAGCTTAAGTCCCTGCTTGCAAAACTAAGCTGCATACTTACAGATGGGGTGCAATTGTTCTATTGGTTGCTTGAGATTGTTCAGTGAATATGACGAATATGCTAAATCTGTAGTTATGTAGCACTTTATCTGAGTGAATACTGTATGGGTGGACTTCAGTATAAGCACTTCAGTTACTATTCTTAATTGTCTTGTTACTTTAGTAAACGGTTTTACTTTATTATCCTTATGTACCTTAATGAACAGACTTCAGATATTTCGCTAAATTATTTACGGTAGCTGTAGTCATTAAGTATCAATTACTTCCTTAGTTACTCCGCTAAATTGTCTTCAATCACCTCAGTAGATTACCCATAAATTGACTTAACTACTTCATTCACTAGCCTTTAGTAACATAGCCTAACAGTTTCAACTTATTTCACCTAATTAACTTTAGATTTACTTGCATATCCTGACACAGTTACCTTCAATTGTACTTAACTGTCTTCAACATCTTTATTTAATTGCCTTCAGTTGCTTCACTTAATAGACTTTATTCAGTCAGTTTAATTGCTTTACTTAATAAATTTTACTTACCCTACTTGGGTACTTTACTTTATAAGCTTGAATTACTTTATTTAACTATCTTTAGTTGCTTTTCTGAATGAGGTTCAATTACTCTGTTCAATACTTTATTTAGCTACCTTCACTTCTAATCAATTCTTTACTTAGCTACTCACTTGATTATCTTCCCTATCCGTTCATCTACGCTAGATTTAAAGCAATATGTATTATTAGTTACACAGATGTTTAAAGCAGAAAATGCCGGTCAGGCCTTGCCGAAAGACGACTCCGAGGACTTGACGAGAGTCTCGGCTGTGGCCGAACTGGAGGCATGTGTAGAGCACGAGAGTGATGTGGTGTGGCTGGAGAAGGAAGTTCGCTTCTTGGAGCCCTCGGGCACATCTAGCAGTTTGATAGTGTTATTAGATGGTTGTGGTGAAGAGGCAGCAGTTTGCACAGGGTCGGCCTCGGGGTCAGTGGCTCCATTAGAGCCGCGTTTACGTGCAAATGCCCGTCTGAGAGGCCCGAGCTCGGCCCAGTCGAGGAAGCGACGGAAGGCTTTGGTAGGGAAGATGGCCTCGACCCAGATGTCGGGGATGATACGAATGATCCAGCCCAAGGGGAAGGATAAAAGGCCGCAAATAAGTGCAGTGCCCCACATAGGGCCTGTCTGGCGTGCGATAGTGAAGGCAGCACCGCCAACAAACATGATCAGCACCTGGAAGCCGGAGATGAGAAGCTCGATGCCAATGAAGTAGCCGTTACGGAACAAGCTCTGGAAGAAGTCCAAGTTCTGCCTGGAGATCCGCTCTCTGACGTGTGTGAGGCCGTCTCCCTCGTCGAGCTTCCGTGTCACAAACAACTTGAACACCTGAAGCCAGACGAACGTGTTGAACGTGAGCGAGTCGACCTGCTTCTGCTGGTGCGAGGTGATGTGGCCGCCGTTGCCAAAGAAGATGGCGTCTCCGCAGAAATGGAGCACCATCGTGACCACAAGCTGCATTGCCGACTGGCCTAGGATCATCTTCCACATGGACGTGGTGATCAAAGGTGCGACACGGCCCATCGGCTTGCGGTTCAACACGTCCTTGTCGGGCTTGTCGGTGGCCAACGCCAACGCTGCCAACGTGTCCATGATCAAGTTGACCCACAAAAGCTGCACCGCCGTTAGCACGGACGATCCGTCCGAGGATGCCACCGCAGACACGAACGTGAGCACGCACGCCGTCACGTTCACCGTGAGCTGGAACTGGACGAACTTGCGGATCGACGTCGACACCGTCCGGCCCCACTTGATAGCATTGACGATCGACGCAAAGTCGTCCGTCATGAGGATGATATCCGAGGCCTCTCGGGCCACCTCCGTGCCTGAAATGCCCATCGAGAACCCAACGTCGGCCAACTTCAACGCCGGAGCATCGTTTGTTCCGTCTCCCGTCACGGCAACCACCTCGCCCAACCGCTTCAAAGTCTCAACGAGGATCCGCTTGTCCTCCGGACTTGACCGAGCGAGAACGTGCAGTCTGGGCACCACCTTGAGCCGCTCGTCGTCCGAAAGCAACCGGAACGACGGACCCTCCATGCAGCCGTACTTGTCCTTCGCACCGGCCTCGTCCAAGATGCCGCAGTTCCGCGAGATCGCCCGTGCCGTCAACACGTTGTCACCCGTCACCATGCGCACCCGTACACCGGCACGCTTGCACTGTGCGATGGCCTCGCTCACACCGGGCCTGAGCGGGTCCTGGATGCCCACCAATGCGTCCAGCACGAGCCCTGCAGGCTGTCCGGCGCCGCTGTCGTTGATCACGATGCTTGGAACGGCGCCGTCAGAGCCCATCTTGCCTGAATCTGTACTCTTCGACACATCCGGGCCAAAGAGCCTCTGGATGTCCGCCTCGTCGGGGTTCTGCTCGCTCGCTAGACCCACCGGAGGCCAGCTCGACAACCCCTTGAAGTCCCTGTGAGCCAGCGAGAGCGTCCGCAAGGCCTCCCCGGCGTACTGGTCGATGTGCTCGACGATTCTCGCACGCCCGGCACTATCGAGCTTCACCACCTCTCCACTGCTCTCCGCCCGGTACTCGCACCGCGAGAAAACCATCTCCGAGGCGCCCTTGATGTAGAACCGGTACCAGGGCTTCTCGCCATCGCCGTCTCCCATCCGCAAAACGAGCCCGCCCCACTTCCTGGACGACTCAAACGGAATCACCTGCACGACACGCGACTCGTTGCGGTCGCGGATCGTCTGGAGCGGTGCGTCGATCGACTCAAGCGCGTCTCTGCACATCAAAAGCAACGCACACTCCGTCTTGGACCCGACGAACGGCTCGTTCTCCTCTTCGCCCTCGAAAGCCGTCGAGTTGAGCATCACGTTCTCGCCCACGGCGCCCGCGACGGACGCTGCCACGTCCTGGGCGGCCTGCCTGGACGATTTCATGCCGTTTTCTGCAGGTTTCTGGCCGACAACGTCGTCAAACTCGGTCGTTCCAAAGATTCCACGCACCACTTTCATGCGGTTCTCCGTTAGCGTGCCTGTCTTGTCGGAGCACACGGCTGTGGCACTGCCCATGGTCTCGCAACTCTTCAAAACTCGCACCAAATTGCCATCTTTGGTCATTCTGGTGGTTGCAAAAGCTAGAGCAAGAGTCACAGCCAACGGGAGACCCTCCGGGATGGCCACAACGACGATCGTAATGGCCGTGATGATGATGTTGAGGAACTTGGAGCCCTTCTGTGCCCCAGACAGGCCCTTGTAGCTGCCACCGAGAGCAACCAAGAACTTGATGAACAAAACAACGAAAAGAATAACTGCAACCATGAATCCGTACTTCGAGATGCCGTTGGCAAGGTTCGTGAGCCGTTTCTGGAGCGGCGTGACCTCGTTCTCGTGCCGGAGAGACATCATGATCTTGCCGTGCATCGAGTTCACGCCTATAGCAGTGACCAAAGCCCGGCCCTGGCCTGAGAGAAGCTTTGAGCCCGAAATGAGGATCGGATCCAGCACTTTGCTGCCACCCAGCACCGGCTTGTCGCCGATATCGATCGCTGGCTCGTCCTCCTTCATGACTCGCGTGACGAAGTCGTGCTCTGCGATCTCCGCGCTCGTCTTCTTGACTGTATTGGTCTCTCCAGTGAGCGAGCTCTCGTCACACTCGCAGGAGCCTTTGACGAGGATCGAATCCGCCGGAACAACGTCACCGGTCTCCACGGTCATTATATCGCCCACCAAGAGGTCGTTGATCGAGATGAAATGCTTCTGGCCGGACCGGAAAACGACGATCTGCCGGTCCTCCTTCTTGGCGTTGAGCTTGGCAAACTGCCGCTCTTTGTTGTAGTCGTTAACCGCTGAAACAAGCACCACGATCACAATAGCCACGATGATGGCCACACCTTCGACCCACTCCACCTTCGGCTCCGCTTTGCCCTCCGCGTCGTACACCGTGGGCTGTCCAAATGTCTCATATAGCCCCAAAGCTAGCGAAACTATGGCTGCCACCGAAAGAATAATGAGCACCTGATCGTGCATTTGCTCCCAGCAAAGCGCTAGAAACGACTTCGACGGCTTCGAGGGGAGGCAGTTGGTGCCATACTTCTTCTTTCGCACCTCGAAATCGTCCCCTGATGCCTCCAATCCCGACGATACATCCGACGCCAAATCCTTGACGATTGCATCCACTCCGCCAACCTCGATGAGTTTCTTCATTGATTTCGGGTCATAGAACGACTCAAGCTGCTCAATCGACAGCGTAGATCTGTTCGCACCTCCCAGCTGGCCCGGGTGGGCCTCAATATCTGGTAGTTGTGCCTCCATAGCAGTTGTGGCTTGCGTATCTTTGACTTGATCTCGGCGCCAATGATATGCAGCTGTGTAAGGATGTGTGTGTGTGTTTACTTATTTCCCTGATAACAGTAAGATCAAAGTGCTCCAGGATAGAGAAGAAAATCCAAATGTACGGTAATATACTTTAGTAGAAGTGATGCATTGATTTGCGATCTGATCAAGCTCCGAAGAGAAGAAATAGACAAACCCGTAGATAAATAAATAAAATAAAATAAAACGATCAGTTTCAAAGGCGGTATTTGCAATCTAAATAATAAAATGGCACAAGTGCAAACAAAGTGAGAGAGAGAGAAAAAAAAGGCTGGCACTTTTACTTACGTATATATAGATAGGTATAACACATATTACATCGAGCCCCGATATGTACGCACTGTTAAGCAAGAGGATGATAAATAATAAAGCACTACAATAGATGAAGGGGTCTGGAATTCAAACAAGTAAAATGAAAAATGAAATAAAATGGAATAAAATGAAATTAAATTAAAAAAATGAAATGTCTTCCTCCTAGCTGAACTGTGGTAATTTCCCCGATTCAAGCCCCTAAAAATTTTTTGCAGCGCTAAGGCCGCTTTAAGATATGGATACATATCTTTGCTTGGTTTGCTTTTTTTCAAGTCAGTCCGACCTCTATCTGAGCCCCCATTGCTTGGTCCTGCTAATAACACCGTTTTATACGCTAGATCTGATCTGATATGGCGTAATATTTTAACATTTGATCACCGTCTGATCACCTCTAATCAGCCTCTTTTTTTTTTTTTTTTTGCTCCCCTGCTGTCCATTCTGTATTTCCTCTTTCGTCCACTCAGCGCTTAATTACCCACCTCCCTGTAACTCCATATTGCAGTACACAAGTACACAAGTCTACGAATATTTCCACCATATCTATCCTTCTGCCACCCTATCCTTCTCCCTGTGGCCATTCCGTTCGCAATTGACGTATCAGGATTCTCGTACTCAGCCCAGTTTCCGCTTAACATGCCACTGAAAATGTGTTGTTTGAGCAGAAAAAGTATAATAATAACACGGGTTCTTGCCGGTATCTGCATACTTTGCATTTGCATTCACCCATATTTCTCACTTGTAAACATCACATTTGCCCTTTGCTGCGACTCCGACACTGCCTCACAACTCAGTGGCTCTCTGTCATTCGTTGGGGTCTTGCATTCTGACTTGAGCCCTTAATTCTCCATATCGTTTGCCATGTCAGCACTTTCTTACTGATTAGTGCACCAGTTGCTTGTTTTCCCTGCTACTGCGCCTCCTTTAAGTGCGACGAAAAAAATTTCTCGATCCCGCACCACACTTGATTGTTTTTATCGATGCACCTCAGGTGACATCCGGCTTTGTTCTGCTTCCTCCTGATGTGGAACTCTACATACCAAATTGGCGCTTATTACTGTGCAGTTTCTTTCTTGTGTTGGACCCTTAAACTCCAATTCCGCAGTTGTGCTCTTCCCGCTCTTTGTTGATGGAGGCGCATAATTCTTTCTTAATGTTACTCATGATGATGATAGAAGTGGAAAATACGAATCTGAAGATACGAAAGCCAAATTGGAAGCCGTTTAATCCAACGGGAAAGCGGTGGTAATAATTTTGTTTACCATGTTACCATATCACCAAATCATCTGTCTATCATATATTTCCATGTTACCATATGTTGGGTGGTAGCTATTTTATCTATTACCGTCTTTCCATCATTATGGCCATGTTGCCTGATACTGCCATAGTGCCATATGTAAGGTAATAACCGTTTTATCTGTCATATATTCCCTTATTAGCACACATCACCTATGATTTCCGGTCGGTTGCCGGTCGGTATTTCTGACTTTATTCCTCTCTTGCTGTCGTATCTAGCACATTCTTCAAGACATAATATCAAACCTTATTTCTCCGCTATTTTTCTTGAGCTCTGCCTTGTTTCCATTATCTGTCTTTCTTCTCTTGCTTACTTTGATTCCGCACCGTGGTCATCCTTATTATCAGTCCTCAGGCCTATCTTCCGACTTTTCTACTCTTCTCTACTCTGCTTCTCTACTCTTCTCTAATGCTTCTCTACTCCGCTTACGCATCCGTGCACCAGCTGCACGCGTGAACCTCGTCGCGGGCGTCTCGCTTCTCCCACGCTGCGTTTTTTTTATATATATTTTTTTTCATTATTATGCTTCCCCAAACGCGTTATGATCTTCCCAGCTAGAATATCTTAACTACGTTATCCCTAACATTAGTACCATAATTTACCACCATTTACCAATTGGCTGTATTATTAGTATCCACTCAGAACCAAAGGCAGTAGGCTAGCAAGTATGGATAAATTGAACCCCGGCATCCTCATGGATGTGTGCAAAAGCGGAAACCTACCAGCAGAGATATTCCTACAGGCCCACCAATCGAAATCAATCTCAGAAAGCCACGGTGAAAGACTGAGGCTGATGCTCAACGATGGCAAATATATGATCAACGGAGTGTTCAAGCCCAACGAACAACAGTCGGCCATCGATAAATTCAAGAGATACTGTGTGTTGAAGATAACGCAGTACGAAATTACGCCTACCCAAGCCGGAAAGAACTTTCTGGTTGTTGATAGGGCAGAGGTGGTCGAGCAGGGCCAGAAGCCCCAGAAGCAGTTTGAAAATGTGGATAACTACTTCAGGCAGCACCCGGAGGAGAACTTTTTCATGAAAAAGCACATGAAGCACCTTGAGAACGCGGGTCAAAGGTCAAAGTCCGGATCTCCAAGTGCACCAGCTTCAACCTCAGTGAAACCCGAGGCTAAAGGCGGTCTTTCCAGCACAGCAGGACCAAAGAAGGCCGAGCCGGACAACTTGTACTCGATCGATCAGCTCTCGCCCTACCAGAACAACTGGACCATCAAGGCCAGGGTGTCGTATAAAAGTGACATGAGGACCTGGTCGAACCAAAGAGGTGAGGGTAAGCTTTTCAACGTGAACTTCTTGGATGAGACGGGTGAGATCCGGGCGACCGGGTTTAACGCCGTTGCTGATAAGTTCTACGACCTGTTGAAGGAGAACAAGGTGTACTATGTGAGCAAGTGCTCTATGCAGATGGCAAAACCGCAGTATTCGAACCTCAAGCACCAGTATGAGCTTCAATTTGACCGCGATACCGTCATTGAGGAGTGCAACGACGACTCCGGCGTGCCAAAGTTGCACTTTGACTTCGTGAAGCTCGACCAGGTCCAGAACCTGGACAACGGAACCGTTATCGATGTTCTGGGTATCTTGAAAGAGGTCCATGACAAGCAGGAAATCGTCTCCAGGTCTACAGGCAAGCCCTTTGACAGACGGGAGGTCGAAATCGTCGACGACTCGCATTTCGCAGTAACCGTAGCACTTTGGAACAAGCACGCGCGCGAATTTAGCCTCTCGCCAGGTACCGTAGTCGCATTTAAAGGTGCAAGAGTGCAGGACTACGGCGGAAAGTCGCTTTCGCTCATCCCGGCAGCCACGATAGTGGCAAACCCGGACATTCCAGAGGCGTACAAGCTCAAAGGCTGGTTTGACTCCAAGGGAAGCAATGATAGCTTTACAGCAGTCAGGGGCCAAGGAGCAACAGCAAACGTGAGCTTAAACAGCAAGGAGTCGATCGAATCGAGGAAGACCATCAAGCAGGCGCAGAGCGAGAAGCTTGGATTCAGCGAAAAGCCCGATTACTTCTCTTTGAAGGCCACCGTGACGTTCGTCAAGACAGACAACTTCTCGTATCCAGCATGCCAGACAGAGGGGTGCAACAGGAAGGTGATTGAGCAGGCAGATGGCACCTGGAGGTGCGAGAAATGCAATAAGAGCTTCCCGCAGCCTAAGCACAGGTACATTCTGACGATATCGGTTGTGGACCAGACAGGCCAGCTTTGGATGACACTATTTGATGACCAGGCTCGTGTTCTTGTAGGGTTGTCCGCAGAGGAGTTGCTCAAGCTCAAGGAAGAGTCCGAGGTGGATAACTCGTTGAAAAACTACGTGAATGAGCACATTGCGTTCAACGAGTACTCTTTCCGTGTCCGGGCAAGGCTCGACAGCTATAACGGGATTGACCGTGCCAGATTTAATGCCGTGGGTCTATCACCTGTTGATTATTCCACTGAGGCCGAAGCTCTGGTCGAGGAGTTTGGCAAGATGAATTTGTGACGAAGTACGTGAACAAGTAAATAGGGAAATATACGGGAAGAACAACACGTAAATACAGAAATTAATGAAAGTGTGTTCATGGCACTCGAATATAATTATGCGACCAATATCATGTTCCTCGAGCTGCATATCTAGAGTCTATGTATGTAGAAAGTAAAAGCCTACAGCCTTCTGTCGTAATCGACTAATCCGTTCGTTTTGAGCCAGAAATCCTTAACGAGGCCATTTGCAGTTCGTGTACCTCTGGTGAGCATGACTCTTTTCACAAACAACTCGTATTCAGAAACAGCTTTCTGCCCAGACTCAAGTCGCTCTCTATTTATCTTCTCGAGTGACTGCATCATCCACTGCTTTGCCAGCATGGGGTATTTCGCCACGACCGCCTTCAAGATCTCCGTGAAATACGAGATATTCGATCTCTGCGTAACTAGCAACGACTTGAGCAAGTTGTACATGAGCATATGTCCCAGATCCGTCTCGTCAAACAGCCGACGAACCGTAATGGTGTCCTGGCGGTTACCCCGTCTCAAATGGATCAGCTTTGTCCAGAACTGCTCAAGAGACTGGAGCACAAAGCGCTCTTTTGAGCCCAACTGCTCGATGCAAAACACTACAACTGCCTGCAGAAGACGCGAGTCTCTAAGGAGCATTCCGGGGCTCGAACCAGCGATCGCTGCAAGCATGCCGATTAGAGCCTGAACGATGTCAGGGTCCGAGGAGTCGACTTTCTGGGACTGGAAGCCGGTCCAGATCTGTTCAAGGGTCCTGGACACGGACTCTGCACTCATGTCGCGGTGGTTTGCGCGTATCACCTTTCCAAATAGATCGTACAGCAATGGGAGGGTGTTGAAAGTCTTGAGTGTGGCGATCTTGGCCGTGATGAACTGGGTGATCAACTCAGGGGGAAAAACAAACGGGCCAGGCATGCTTTCCGTCAATCCACTCTTGAATATGGCCTCGATCTCTTCTGCGACTTTCAAGTTATCGGAGAGCTGCTCGCTCCCCATCGCGAAGTTCTGAACTATCTGTAAGATCTGCGCGTGAATCCCCAGCGGGTCTTCAGTCCAGTACTTGGACACCAGCTGCAACTCCTTTGGGTCCGTGTAAACATCTTCAGGAGCATCTGGAAGCTGCATTCCACGTCCAATGGCACTTACGCAGCTTATGATACTGATGAGATACTCCTTAACCTGGTCCAGCTGCTCCTTGGGCAGGCCATCGAGACGATTGAGCATTTCCGTGGAGTGTTTTAAAAGCAACTCGAGCAGCCGATGCAAATACTCTCCTTGCACTTGCGGGTCTCTCACTCCCTGGATAATCGAGCTGTACGAGTTGATGATCCGCTCACGAGTTATCGAATCCACGCTCACGTTCTCGATCATCTCCGTCACGATGTTCTTGAAGTTTGGAAGTGTCTCCTGGAGCGAGAGCCTGCAGTTGTCGCATATTTCCGCTATGGCCCTTGAGCTGATGAGCTCGTAAGTGGGCGAGTCCATCATGTTGTCAAATAGGAAGTTCAAGATCACCGGCAAGCACGTCAATCCCTGCTCTGTACCATAAAGCCAGCTCACTGAGGCCACAAACCGGATGGCAGTGTATATGAAGTGCTGAAAGCTGCCCTGCACCCTGTAGCCGGTCACAAGCTGGAGCACTTCGGAGTTCAGCAGCCTATAAACGTCTTCCACTATCTCCTGTGGTGCGTTTTCCTCGCTGAAGTCCTCGCTAATCGCATTTATCAAGTACATGGACGCCTCTATGTCGTTAAGAACTGCTCTTTCCTCCCCCTGCGGCACTTTCGAGTTTTTGAACTGCTCCACCGCGTAAAAAACGTTCCCGCTTAGACTGTGGTATAGCTCATTCCGCACTATGGGGTATATGGCCTCGAAAAGGTCCCCAGCATCTCTCCTGAATACCCTGAATTCTTCCTCGTACCCTTTAATCGCATCCTCGTCCACTGGAATGTGTATTTTCCGCCAGTATATATGTGCCACGTTGTTCAGAAGGGCCCTACTTTTCTTGTTGAATAGCGAAATCTTCGCCTCATCACCATCAAGGTAAGCCTTGAACCGCTCTGTGTCTTCTGTCAACGAGTCCACCATCTGCATCCAGAACTCGATGAAATCCGATGAGATCGTCTCCTCCACAACTGGCATGCCAGGGAAATCCGTCAGCCTGAGTAGGAACTCAAAGACATCGCTGCTTTCCTCGTTTGCAATATGCATTGCCAATTGAACCATGTCACACTCCAACAACAAGATCGTCAATCTTGCAAACTGATCCGAGACCTCGGGTGTCACGCTCAGCAACTGTCTACCCCAGGGGCCAAATATAAGCGCTTTCAAGTCGTTCTTGGTATCTGCAACAAAAAACGTACTGTTTATATCTAAAGATTCCACCAAGGAGTCAATGATTCTCTCTGGAACGTCTGTTTTCCATGGAATCGGCTCATTTGCCATCCTTTGAACAGCTATTCGTAGCAATGGTGTCATGTTGTACCTTGCAGTTGAGTCGAACTCTGCTTTCGATGCATACGACACCCACGAATTGAAGCATGGAAGCCATATGTTCCACATCTCGGTGTTAGCTCCATTTGTCCCAGTAAATATCTTCGTAGCCACGCTCTCTGTCGTGGGGAAGAGCTTTTCGTGAACTGCCGTATGAAGGTCTGATTTGTCAGTGTGCGAGACATCTTTTTTTGTGAGTTCTTCGGCCATTATCTGGGAGAATGTGAGAAATGTTCCAATGAAAACTGGTGAGCTACTCTCAAGAAATTGTGCTATAGTGCCCTCGTTGAAAGCTCCGTCATTCTGCCGGCCAAATCGCACAAGGGGGTGAGCTGTCTTGGCGCTTAGTATAAAATCCTCCAATGGGTTTGTCCACTCACGAAAGCACACAGCAAAAATAAGCGCCAAATTCGAAAGCATCTTTTTGATGACAAAAGCTCCGTGGTTCGCCACACTTTCGTCCTGGAAAAGCTCCCATAGCCGCTCCATGATGTGCCGCGCTAGCCCCTGAGTATCGATTTCACTTTCCTGGTCATTCGATGAAAGTTTTGGTAGGATTAAAGTAAGGTTAACGGTGTACGTCAAGGCGCCAAAAAACTTGCAATTGAGAGATGGCTGTTTAAGAAGCTCTCCTGCAATTTTCCATCCATCCGGACATCGCTGTATGCTCTGAAGTGTTTTCTGTGCCCTGTTAATTGTTTCAGGGTCGTTTCCTGGCGAGTATAATAGCTCAACTAGCTGTTTTATTTGACGGGTTAGTAACTTGTCCGCTGCCGGTTGTTAAATCTTTACCTCTCAGATTTTGCAAACATCGCAAGCCCACATACTTACCTCCACTACCTGCCCTATTGATGGTGAAGACATGTTTTTGCATCAATCAGTATTCCAGCCGATAGTCTTTAACAGCTTTTTATGGAAATAAAGGTGTGTACATAAAGAAGCCAAGTCTGCAGGCATCGAGATGAAAGTTATGGATAGAGGCAGAACAAATTTCAGCTGTTGGTCACGTGATAAAAATTGGGCGATCGGTCGATCGTCCCCTGGCATTACACCTGAGTTGAAAAGGAGACACTAAAAAGAGGCTGCCAGCATTAAATAAATAGGCTCAAGCGTACAAAAAGATTGGCATACAAATAGTGTGGACAAAATAGACTCGAAGGCTCACTAGTGACAAAATCAAAGTAAAAGGCAATCATACGGAATCTAAGAGCAGCTACAACAGATATATAAGTGGTCGCCGTATCCAATGGTGTCATTTCCAATCAGAGCTTGCCTTAAGCAAACCCTTAAAGAAAACTAACTTGTCAGACAGCCATTTGCGCCCACCCAAAGAAGTCCCTCCCGAAGGAGTACACAACAAGGGTAGAGATCATCGCTCCTTTCATTTCAGTTAAGCATAAATGCGAAACCACGTCGAAAGAAATAGACTTATAGATTGCAGATGGCCAGACCACTAAGGATCGCAGCCAAACTAAATAATAAATCATTCTCACTCTAGGGCACAAAGGTATCATCCTCATCAACCAAGTTGGATTCAGTGGCTCTTTAGAAGAGTCAAAGAGAGACGATTCCTATAGAAATGATCCTATGGAGTACGTCGACGGGGAAAGGAGAAAATCTAAATGAGTGAAAGTCTGAGAGATGGAAGGGGAATTTCTGGGCTTTTTATATTCGAGCTATAGGGAGTGCAGAATTTTGATCTGTGAAAAATTTTTCTCCCTATTGTTAGGCAATAAAGAAGGGTTAGGTGAAAAATGTGGTCTAGGATAGAAAAGAGACGGAAAAAAACAAAATAAAATAAAATAAAATAATAAACCTGTAAAGCGTTTACGGTGTATGGATGCGCATGTCAGAATAATAAAAGAGAAGAGGGAGGTCATTTTTCTTCTATTTTTTTTTGTTCCTTTTCTCCTCAAATACAAATAATTTCAAATGCAATTTATTTGGTTGGCTCTTATCATTTCTCAACAGTATTTTTTTTTTGCATTCTTTTTTGCGTTCTTTTTTGCGTTCTTTTTTGTTTTAATTTTTCATCACCTTACGGTTGCGGGTGAGGCATCGATCACACCGCAAACCATAAAAGTCTCTCTTAGTTTATTTAATACGAATATATAGTACAGGTCGTATTTAGTTTGAGTATCAAAAGTAGAAGAAATGTGATGCAGGTGGACCTAATGTAATGAAATTTAAACGTATTGCCGGCTACATACAAATTTATTGTCGTCCCTTGCCACTTATAGGTATCCCATCATCAATACGTAATAACACTTGCAATTACCAGAAATCCCAATGATGAAATTGATCCTAATTTCTGGTACTCTCCATTTTTTTTCTTGCACTAAAAGATAATAAGAATCTCTATCATCGCACTTTTATTCTGCCACTCTTTTTTTTTTTTTCTTCAGTACGTCGGTCCCTTTTCTAAAAGAAACCAGTTTAGTAATTTCTATCTCTTTCCTTATATGAGTTCAACTTGCTAAAGGCTTCACTGTTTGAACATTTTTCTCTCGAAGAGACGACAATTCAGCATCTATTAGGCAGATTGCAACTACTCAGATACAATCTGACATCAACTGTACAAATACTATCACCCGAACTTACACTTTTCGAACGAATATCATATCATACCATACAATAATTCAAGCTGTTTGTTCGCCTTCTAAAGATGTCTCACAAGGTGAACAACAAGCCCTCGATGTTCTCCCTAATCTCCACAAACGGTACACCGGGGGCCACCACTATTCGGCAAGCCAATGCTGGTCACCGTTCTGTCTCCCGCAGTGCCTCACGATCCGGTTATTACTCCCCTGGTCTTTTGTCCAGGCCCAATAGACGATCTTCTGTGTACTTGAGACGAATGACAATCAACAGGAACGAAGCCCGTGCAATGAAGGGCTATTTCTCTGAGTGTGCCTCATTGAGCAACTCCGAGCATGGATCCTCTCACGAAGGCACGTCCCCAGGTCCAATACAAAACTCTCCCATAGCTGCAAATGCCATCGATCCTTCAACAATTTCTCTCACAGGATGCCCAGAGGAAACCTCAAGAGAGGTTACTCCACTTGGCAGGGATCTTGCTTACAACAGTCCGGTCGGCTCCCCCATGAAGGCACCACACCTCAAAAATCCATTTAGCCCATCAAAAAGTCCCGAAAGCACCGAAATCAACACCTCCCTCAGGTTGCAGAGGCTCCGCGAAGAAATGGCCAAGGCAGATCTCTGTGCTTACGTAATCCCCTCAGAGGATGCCCACCAGTCCGAGTACACGTCGCCAGTGGACCAGAGAAGGGCTTTTATTAGTGGTTTTAGTGGTTCTGCCGGCGTTGCCGTAGTTACGCGTGATCTCTCGTGCATGAACGACGTTCCGGAAGGATCGTGTGCTCTTTCGACAGACGGCCGCTATTTCACGCAGGCCTCGCAAGAGTTGGACTACAACTGGCGTCTATTGAGGCAAGGCGTCAAAGATGAGCCTACATGGCAAGAATGGGTGGTTGGCGATGCCATTCAGCAGTCTTTAGACACGGGGAAAGTCGCCAAGATTGGCTGTGATCCGAAGCTCTTCACTTTCAGTGACATAGAGGGCATTAAGAAGCTCGTTGTGGAGCTTGTCGAGTCGAAAAAGGCCTCCACTGGTAAGAAGATAGACGTTAAAGTTGTCGCCGTGAGAGACAACCTGGTGGATGCAATATGGAACGATTTTGAGATAAAGCCAGAGCGTGAATTCAAGCCGGTGCTTCAACTGCTGCCAAAGTACACCGGCGAGCCAACGAACTGCAAAATAAACAGGATGAGGGAGAAGTATTTCGTCAAGTATGGATGTAACATGCTGATTTTGAACGCGTTAGATGAAATATGCTATCTTCTCAACATGAGGGGCGATGATATCGAGTACAATCCGCTTTTCTACAGTTATTTGATCGTTAGAGAGAACTCTCTGTCGTTATACACGGACAAACCCGAGAGATTTAAGCAGTATGAGGACTATTTGGAGATGACCAACTGTGAACTCAAAGGTTACGACGATATATGGGTGGACATTAGAAAGGCAAGTGGTGAATTGTTTGAAAAGCACCAGCGGATATTGATTACCAAGGCAGCATCCTGGAGAATGGTTAGTTGTATACTGGCGAAGAATTTTGTGGTAGCTCCAAACTCGCCGGTTCAGGAAATGAAGGAGGTCAAGAACATGACGGAGCTTTCTGGCCAAAGAAGATCCCAGATCAAAGACGGATTTGCATTGATCCGGTACTTCTCGTGGCTGGAGAAGAAGTTGACGAAAGATCACGAGTTTATTAATGAGTATGAGGCTGGCATGCAACTTTTGGAGTACAGAAAGCAGCTAGAGAATTTCCGTGGTCTCTCCTTTGAGACCATCTCATCTACCGGAAGTAACGGTGCCATCATCCATTATGCTCCGAAGGAAAATGACTGTGCCATCATCAATCCGAACAAGCTCTATTTATGCGACTCTGGATCGCAGTTCCTCGAAGGTACCACGGACACTACAAGAACGCTTCATTTTGGAACACCTTCAGATGAGGAGCGTGTGAACTACACGTTGGTGTTGAAAGGGCAGGTCGCACTTGCAGAATTGAAGTTTCCAGAAGGTTTGACTGGATTCCAAATAGATTGTATAGCCAGGCAATTCTTGTGGAAGCATGGCCTTGATTATGCACACGGAACAGGACATGGTGTCGATAGTTATGGACCCGTTCATTCCATGGGTGTCGGTATAGGTTTTAGACCATACTGCAACGATAATGTTGTCCGTGCGGGCCACCTTATTTCTGATGAGCCCGGCTACTACAAGCCTGATGCTTATGGAATAAGGCTCGAGAATATGGTAATCTGCCAATACGATCCCGAGCAACAGAACACGTTTAACGGAAAACGATTCTTGAGGTTCGAGACTGTTACCAGGGTTCCTTACTGTAGGAGGTTGATCAAGGTGTCCATGTTGACTGAAAACGAGAAGAAGTGGATCAATAAGTTCCATAAGGAGATCTGGGACTTGTATCACTCCAAATTTTCTAAGCGTTGCTGGGAATACGAATGGTTGAAACGCGAAACGAGATCTTTATAAATAATAAATAGCTTTTCCAGTTATGTTCGAACGATTATGCCATGGTTTATTGTTGGTATTAGTAGACGAATGTGTTGTAAAGCAATGATATAGCGATTTAGTAATTTAGTTGTAATATTAGTTGTCAATCCTTAATGCTCTAAAGTTACTCAACTGTAATCCTAAATGGATCTGATTCGCCCTTTAGGGTATGTTATCAACTAGTTGGGTTTATTATTTGTTAACAAACTATGGGAAGTAAACGAACTGTTTGTTGCATTAGTGCTTAAGTATATTAATAATAAAATTTCATCAAATTCTTGTGGAGTAATAATCCAGATAAATTACAGAAAAAAGTTTAACTAACCGAATTGGAAAAATAAGGATTGGAAATGAGATGCAGATGCACCAGATTGCAATTTGTAAAATATAGGAATTAATACAATTTCTACAGGTAAAAAGTATCGTAAAAGCCTTAAAACAAAGTTCATATGGACTGTAGCATTCCACATAACACAATCCAAACTAAGCTCTACAAAATCAGATCAAAATTGAAAGAACAACAACAACCGTGTCGCAACACATCAATATCTCAAAAAATACAAAAATCGACTACACTACACTTACTAGGGTTCTGCATTATCATGTCGTTTAAGTGATAATAAATAGTAAAAATATATAACGAATACGTGATCACAGCTAGACCATGAATGATTCACCGCATCCACACGATCCCTTACTGTTAGGATTCTTAAACACGAACTTGGACTGCAACTTATTATCCACCCAGTCCATTTGTGATCCAATCACTGAAAACAATGCCTTCGAGTCCACAAGTATCTTCACGCCATCCTGGCTGACCTCCTCGTCAAACTTCTCAGGTCCACTCACATATTCGAGGTGGTATGTCAAACCAGAACAGCCTCTGTTCTTCACAGACACTCGTATCATTTTAGGTTCTGGAAGATTCATTAGCCTTTTCAAATGCTCAACAGCGTTGGGCGTCAACGTCAGAACAGCTTTCAAAGGCCTTAGTTTTCTTCTTCTGTGGTGTCTTTTGAGCCTCCTTCTGCCCTCTCTTGAGCTCTTCCCCGAGGCCTCGGCAATTCTCTGTTTTTGTTCTTCTTCCTGCTTTTTCGACTCATCCGCCTGTCTAGCCAGCAAATCCTTATCTGGCATGTTGTGCTTTGCCCACTTCTTAGGGCTAGCATTCACGCTTCCCGCTAGTTCTTCATCCACGCTCGCACTCATGAATTCAGAGGAGTCATTCTGTTTTGACCCTTGCAGTTGCGTGAATAAATGACGAATGTATTGCGAAGAGTACAATCTCCTCGAAAGTACCACAGAGCCAGACAGTGCTAAGTATGATCTGCAGCCATACCCAGCGTTGGGCATGCTCAGGGCGAACTGCTTCAAACATGGCCTCAAAGTCTTTGTAACTGTGAGCTTAAACGGAGTCATGCTTGTATATATGTGAAATGATTGATGAACTTGCCAAACAACTCAAAAAAGCGCGAGTGAAGAGCCTGACTGTCGACAGAAAGCGACAATTTTGCGTAATGAAACTGATTTTCTCGTTAAAACTGTTAAAGAGACAGATCAATTTAAACTCTGGTCAACAGTTATTTAAATGTAATGGTTATCCACAAGTTTCAAATAACGGAAGTGGATTAGCGACAAAAAAGCAGCAACAGTATTGAATATGTATCAGAAGTGCTTTTTTCCTATGCTAACAAGTGTGTGACTATTTATAATTGCAGTGCTGTTCGAAAACTATGCTTTACGATGTGAAACATACACATAAGCAAAAGACCATGAAGAGGATGAAACCCCGTATTTTATAATTTAATATTATTTTTCTCGCTATTATGCTCACGTTTTTTTTTTTTTTGCTACATTATTGTATCCCAGATTATCCGCCAAACAAATTAATATAAAATCAGTTTCTTCGTTTAATGAGCAAATTTTTTTTTGGATTCTGGCTGTGATCCGTAAGTTGCTTTCTCAAAGACCGAATTCGGATAACGTAAATTCCCGCCCAAAATCGGGGAACATCCATACACCAGATGAATTATTTCATTGTGCTGACGAACTTCTGAGCCGTGATTGGTCAGAAAAATGGTATGGAGTCGATCGACGCACGCGGGGCAAATTAGACCCGAGTTACTTTGAATGCGGCAGAATTTCATTTGTGTTCAAATTCCCAGGAGTTTTTTTTTTTTTTACCTTTGTGCGCTTTTACCCCACACTAGCAACGAGAGCAAAGGGCGGGGAAATATCTGTTTTGGCATTGATAGGCAAGCCTTCGGAGGATTAGGCATATATGGTTGACAGATGAATCACATGCGTGCTATATTTACTAATAACAGCTACAATTCACATATATAAACTGTCCAAAGACCCTCTGTTTAAATCATGCAACATATATAGCGGTGTAGTAGTTTTAGAAAAGGTAGCTCTATTTCTTTTAGGCTGAAATCCAAATACCTAAAATTTAAAGTCGATTGATCACTCAGATAGCGAATAATCCAAGTTTCAAAATGCCAACAGTTTCGATCCTGAGTCCGTATTATGTGGACATCAGGAAGAGACAAATGGTGATCTATCTCATGAAGAGGTACACCAATCTACTTGCCAGATTGGGACTCAATATTCATTCAAAGCCAGTCACATTATTGCTATCGGCGCTTTTTTCCTCGGCGTCTATTTTTTCATGCTACCAGCTTATTCGGGTCATATGCAGGCTTAAAAGACTCTTTAGAAGAAGGCAAGGGGAAATAACCAACAGGCAATTCGAACTATCAGAAAGCCACAAAGCCGATTTCTACGGCAGGGGGAAATACCAGCGAAGACAGAGGGTGATATTTGTACCGTACAAGAACCGGCGGTTAGAAGTTTGTCTAAATCCAACAAATTATGACAGGTACGAACATGACCGGTTGATTTTCAAGAAATTCATGAAAGAACACGAGTCAATCTCCGAAACGGGGAAGCACATGTCGAGGTTGTTGGTGGAATCGAAGTTCTTCACCAAGTTGTACATTATCTGGAAGCACATTCTTGTTCCCGAGGTATTTCACAAGAATACTTATCTTCTCCTGACCCACATTGCGTTCTTGATCACAAGAACATGGATGACGTTGCTAGTGACGAAATTGGACGGCCAGATCATGAAGGACTTGATTGGCTTTAAGGTGAAGCTTTTCTTTAGAGACATCCTATACTGGTTTTTGTTTGCGATTCCTGCTTCGTACGTTAATGCTGCAATTAAGTACTTAACGAAAAGGTTGGCGCTCAACTTCAGAACCAACCTAGTGAGATACTGCCACGATATCTACGTGAACCCCCGGGTTGCCTACTATAAGCTCCAGTATAATTACAACAAGTTGCCGGAGTATGAGTTGTCGTATAAGACGGTTGACCAGAACATCGTGGAAGATATCTCGAAGTTTTCAAGCTCACTCACATCACTCTTTTCGAGCCTCGGCAAACCGGCAATCGACCTTGTGTTCTTTGCAATATATCTTCGCGACAACATCGGAACGCCGTCAATCATCGCTATTCTTATCAATTATTTGATCACCGGACTGATGCTCAAGCGGAGATCGCCGAACTTCAACAGAATGTGGAAAAAGCGCACCCAGCTTGAAGGAATATACTATAACTACAACTTGAACCTCGTGGCTAACGCTGAAGAAATATCGTTTTACAAGGGAGTCCGGTTCGAGAAATCCAAAGTGCTCGGCATTTTCAAGGAGCTTTCTGACCAGATCATGCAGGAAATGAGCCAAAGGTTCAGCTACCAGCTTTTCGAGGACTACGTGTTGAAGTCCGTGTGGCCAGCCTTGGGATATCTCTTTGCAGGTCTTCCAATCTTGTTCAGCTCCGAGAAGAGCGGCTATCTTACGGATAGCACGTCGAATATGAAGTCGTTCATCGTGAATAAGCGGCTTATTCTCAGTATGGCAGATGCAGGCTCACGGTTAATGTACTCGGTGAAAGATATCAGCGGCCTCAGCGGTGTTACAGACGTTGTTTTCACACTTCTAGTGAATCTTCACCAGGTGCACGACGTGAACTTTCAGTATGGACTAACAAACTCTCAAGGAAATGGATTCACCTCCAACTATAAGATCCACTCTTACGTTTCGCAGATCCAGCTTGCCAACGGGAATGCAGAGGCAAACGCTGCAAACAACAACGCAATAAACGGTACGATCCAGTTTTCATACCCTGGGCTCCGAATGGAGAAGTGTCCGGTGATCATTCCGTCACAGGCAGGAATCAAAGGAAGACATTTGCTCAACAACATCACGTTCAACATCTCCAAGGGCCAGAATCTTCTCATTCTAGGCAAGAATGGTGTCGGAAAAACAGCTGTAATCCGCATAATCAGCGAGCTATGGCCTCTATACTCGGGCTTACTCTCCAAACCCGACAGCAACGATATCTACTATGTCTCCCAGAGACCGTATTTCATCGATGGAACATTCAGAGACCAGATTATCTACCCGTTGAACTACAGCCAGATGCTTCGCAAGGGGTACACGGACGACGTTTTGATTGGCTATTTGAATGAGGTTGGTCTTGGCTATTTACTCGAGAGATTCGGCTCTCTTGATTTCAAGCCTGGCCTCAGCGATTTGAGCAATGCCACAAGCAATCATTATGACACCAACAGCCAGAATCACGACTCGGATGTCATAGAAGAGATTGCAATAAGCGGCAAGTTGGTGAAAGTGCACGATAGCTACGTTGCCGGGCCTCTAGACGGCAGAAAGACATGGTTTTCGCTTTTGAGCGGTGGAGAGAGACAGAAATTAGTCTTTGCAAGGATAATATTCCACCACAAACAGCTCATTGTAATGGACGAGCCAACCAGTGCGGTTTCTTACGATTACGAGGAGTCGTTGTTCTCATCTTTAGAGAGCAGAAACGTAACATTTATCACCATATCGAACAGGAGATCATTGCTGAAACATCACGACTATTTGCTCGAGCTTCAACAAGACGGCAACGCGAAGTTCAGCAAGATAGACGAGGAGTACTTAAAGCATTTTGAGAACGCACAGAGCGAGATTAAGTATCTTGAGGCCGAGTTGAAAAACATGGACAAGTTGAAGAGACGAGAAGCAGAGCTAGAAGGGCTTTTGCATGGATATGAATGGCCATCCGAGGATAAGAACTCCAAGCTGGTGCTCTTAAATTCTTGAAACGACGCACATTCTGGC
>MDSB01000002.1:163270-178327 GCA_001754015.1 Brettanomyces anomalus
CGACAGAGAAAAGCAAGAAGAAGAAACGGGAGGTTCCAGAGATACTTCAGAAGTACAGTGGGAACTCATTTACCCCAGCTAAAGTGGCACCAAAAACGATGAAATTGAAACCTTTGGCATCAAAGGGAATCCAGAAGGTTCCAGAAGGTGGAAAGTCATACAACCCATCGTTTTCGAGCTGGAAGGCGCTTATTCAGCAGGAGTTCTTTATTGCTAAGACGGACGAGGACAAGAAGGCGGCTCTTGAAAAGGAGAGAGAACGTCTCCAGTATATTATAGACAACTTTGATGACCATGGGGAGATTGAGGAAGAAGAGGATGAATCAGCAAACGGGAAAGACGAAGCAGAAGATGAAGAGGATGGAGAAGAAGCCGAAGAAGAGCAGAAGCCCGAAAATAAGTACAGACTCTCGATAAATCCCGCAACAGGTGATAAGATTAAGACGAAAACGAAGAGAAACAGACAGAAGCGTGAAAAGGAACGGCAGAGGCTTTTGAGCGAGATGAAGAAGTTGAAAGAGACCATCCAGCAGATAGAGAAGCTTCCAAAGATAATAGAGCAGGAGAAAAAGAGAGCACAGGAGATTGAGAAGAAGAAGAGCAAGACAAAGCTCAGAAAGCTGCCATCCTCGCACATTGCCGAGCTTCCAATGGAGGTGAAGCTCAGTGATGAACTTGACGACTCGTTGCGGAAGTTGGTTCCAGAGGGTCACCTTTTAGCAGAGCAGATGATTAAGCTACAGTCTAGTGGAAAAATAGAGGCCAAGAGGCATATTACAAAGAGAAAACCTAAGAGAAAGCTTACACAGAAGTGGTCGTACAAAGACTTCAAATAGACGCGTACTGCTCATTTATGAAGCGAAACAACTCCCGGGTCAACGGCACAAAATCTTCCAGCGCTATGTCCCCGCTTATGCTCACATAGCTGGGGCTCGTGTACTTTTTACTAATCAAGGTACCGAGCTTTTTCGCAAGATCCACCTGTATTTCGGTTGCGTTGTTTAGTATCGTCTGGTACACGCCCACGTTGGGGTCACGTGTATCTGCTATCGAGTATATATAGGCCCCAAGCGTGTCTGCACTGCCGTCTCTGCTTATATGGACTGTTATTGGGACTGTGTGTGTATTTAATTCGCCTGGTTTTTGCACTTCTGGCTTTTGTACAGGAACTGTGATTATGGCTTGGAATTCCGAAGAAAACGGTGGATGGAGTGTTTTTGCCGCTGTTATGGTGGTCTTAGAGTGGAACTTTGTAGTCTCTTGGCGTTGGGTATTCGATTGCATGGTAGATATATGTAAATTGCTGAAGAGCGATGGAAATATAATAGTAAGTAATGAGGCGGAAATTCGATGTAAACGAGAACTAAACGGTCAACAATTCTAGCGTGGAACCGTTGATGAATGGTAGATTTCCCTTGCTTTAAACGGTGGAAATTCGATGTAAGCGAGAACTAAACGGTCAACAATTCTAACGTGGAACCGTTAATGAATGGTAGATTTCCCTTGCTTTAAAAATGCCTGAACACTATGACTTAAACGGACAATTATTAAAGTCTGCTCAAAATGTGTAGCAATAACGGAGGAACGCTTTAAAGTGCTTTCTCTTTTTTGAAGTGTGGTATAGCCTTCAAATCAGCGACAAAGTTGTAGACTGTGAGAGGAAAATTCCTTTAAACCACCAGAAACAAATGTATGGATCCTGTATAGCCTTTTTAAATCAGCGATAAAGTTGTAGACTGTGAGAGGGAAATTCCTTTGAACCACCAGAAACAAATGTATGGATCCTTGTGTATTGATATCTGGTAACTTGTGAAGTGGTAATAGCTTATATGTTGATCTATTAGAGGGGAAAAGGAAGAGATCTCAGTTGTAATCGATTGCATCATTCACATCATGAAGATTTGAAAATTCGCTCAGCGGTTATTTTTTTATCTGTATAATTATTTTTTTCATATTTTTCAGCCATAATACAATATGCCGATCTGCCTGACCGGTATTTTTCACCTTTTCACATCAAGATAACAACAGAATATTTTTTAAACGCCACTTGCCATCATAAAAGGCACGCTGAAGAGCAGAGGCAGCATATTGGCACTCAAATAAGAGTCTTGCCACTGCAGAAAACACACCGGCATGTCAATTTTGCTCATTGATTCATATGACTCCTTCTCCTCGAGTTTGAGACGATTACTCGAAATCGGTACAGGATGCAAAGTTATCACCATTAAAAACGACACATACCATCTCCCGGAGGATGTATCAGCATTAGAAAGGTTTCTAGAAACTGTTGCAGCAGTTGCAATTGGACCAGGGCCCGGATCCCCACTAAATCCCGAGGATGTTGGTATCATTCCATATGTGCTTTCCAAAAAGGAGTTGCCTATTCTGGGAGTTTGTCTTGGGTTCCAGTGCCTCTGCCTCAAAAATAAATGTCAGATGAAATACTTGGAGCATCCAGTGCATGGCCAGACTGCAGAAATCCAAATTACATCGCCGGACGAACCGTTTTTTGGAGGAATTCCGAACAACTTTAAGGCTGTTCGGTATCACTCCATATACATAGCTCAAGATGGTGAAGGTTCCTCTTTTGGGACTGTATCGGAGATTGTCCCGCTTGCATACTGCCAGGACAGTGAGAGGAGAGTGCTGATGGCAGCAAGACACCGGAGTTATCCTCATTTTGGAGTCCAGTATCACCCAGAATCGATCTGTTCTGAATATGGACTTGAGTTAGTGAAGAACTTCTGGACCATTGCACAAAACTATACCAAGGGAGTCCAACTAAGCAATTTACCACATATCCCTGAGATGGTGCCTGTATATAAAACCTATGATAACTACCAAACTCAGTCCGATGACAGTCCACGAAAGGTGAAACACAAACTCCAGTATATTCACTTAAGCAAACCAATACAAGACCCTACACTTGTGTGCGAGGCATTTACACCAAACTTCTTGCTACTTAACAGCTGTGCAAATCCTGGGGAGTGGTCTTTCATTGGTTTACCCGAAGAGGAAGTGAGTGAGGTGCTTACACATTCGATTTTCGAGCCGGTTGTGGTGAAACGGTCCAAATGGAGACGGACTGAGCAGAAAGTGATACATCTGGCCAAAGGTAGTACAATCTGGTCTTTTATGGGCGACTATATGGCTTTGCATGAGACAAGATTTGATACCGATGATATGCTTGTGGCCCAGTGCCCATTCAAAGGCGGGTTTATGGGCTTTATCTCATATGAAGAAGGTGCTTCCTTGATTACGGACGTTCACCAGAGGACACTAGAAGAGAATAAATCAGAGCCAGATACAAAGCTGTGCTTTGTTGAGAGGTTTATTGCAATAAATCGCCACTCAGGCCAGGCTTTTATTGCTTCGATAAGGCCGGAAGACTCGAAATGGCTGGAGAAAAACGCAGGTCGGGTCGAAAAGTACATTGTGGAATGTACAGAGAGAGCAAAAGAAAACAGATGCATGAAACTGGCCAATAAGGTGAAGATAACCAAGCCAAATAAGGCAGAATACATAGAGAACTTTGCAAGCTGCCAGCGGTTTCTCCACTCCGGTGACTCGTATGAATTGTGTCTGACAACTACCACCAAGCTGGAAGTACCAAGCGAAATAACGCTCTGGGAGATTTATTGCCAAATGATACAATACAATGCTTCACCATATTCAGCATTCTTTGATTTTGGTGATGCACAGCTTCTTTCAACGTCTCCCGAGAGATTTATTTCATGGAACAACGAAAAATGCCAAATGCGGCCAATTAAGGGGACTGTGAGCAAGAAAGACACAAAAAGCTATAAAAAAGCATGCGAAAAGCTTCTCATTCCAAAAGAGATGGGTGAGAATCTCATGATTGTCGACTTGATTCGCCACGATCTCAGCTCACTGATGGAAAACGTGAATGTGAAAAAGCTCATGGGTGTGGAGGAGTACCAGACAGTATACCAGCTTGTTTCTGTGATCGAGGGCCAGCTTAAAGGCTCGAGTTCCCGTGGAATAGACGTGTTAAAGAGCACTTTGCCGCCAGGTTCCATGACGGGGGCTCCAAAGAAACGGTCGGTGGAGATTTTGGAGTTGTTGGAAGGGTATAAAAGACGGGGTATATACTCAGGAGTGTGTGGCTATTGGTCAGTTGACAATATGGCTGACTGGAGTGTTGTGATAAGATCGCTTTTTGGGTACAACAGTGCTGAAGACGGGCCTAAAACGCTGTATTGCGGTGCAGGCGGTGCGATTACCGTATTGAGTAATGCTGAGTCTGAGTGGCAGGAGATGAATGATAAGCTGGATAGTGTATTGAGGATTTTCAAGCAGTGAGGTGAATGTGTGAGTAATTGGAAGTGGATGCATGGATTTGTATACTTGAATGTAAATATTAGAAATCAAAGGCCTGAATATATATACTTGGATGTTCAAACTTGAATATAAGCGATTGGATACGAATAATTGAAAGTAAATAGTTAAGTAAATACCTGAAAGTGATCAGTAAATTCAAGAGCTTGAATGTATATACTTGAATATTGATGATTGTATACAGCAAAAAAGATACAGCTCACATGTCGATTTTTGACACTTAGCTGCACCTAACAACGTAAACTACAGTACTTCATCACAAGCAAACGTTTGAGCTACATCTGACCATTTTCACAACATTAAAACACAACACTCTATAAATCACACCTTATGAACTTGACCCACAACCGGCTTTTCCCTCTCGCTCTTGAACGGAACACTTCCAGGTTTCGAATGAAGCCTCTGGTTCTCCTCCTTACGCTTAATACTCTCAATCTCAGTCCTCTTGATATCACCAGCCCTCTTAATAACAGCAGGCAGGTGTCTATGGCGTCTGATTCTACGGATTTCAGGCATGTTTGCGTACCTCTCCTTGAGCTTTTCATCATACTCAAGCTTGTTTCTTTCCCGGACACTTTTAGGCGCTGACCTCTCGTAGGAGACAGATCTCCAAATTCTGACGTTTCCGTCATCTGAACCGGAGAATATATACTTGGAGTCACCGGAGAACCGCGTGACAAACACTCTCTGCATTCTCTTCGTGTGGTAGACATCTCTGGAATGTCCTTGGTGTGCTCTGTATATCCTAATAGTCCTATCGTACGAGCCGGTGACGATTTCTCGGCCGGTTGGTGCGAAATCGACGTCCATGACGGCGGAGACGTGGTCCTGGTACACGTTCGAGGCGTGGCCCATCTTGCGCATGTCCCAGAGATAGGCAGTGGTCCTGGTACACGTTCGAGGCGTGGTCCATCTTCCGCATGTCCTAGAGATAGACATTCTGGTCCTCATTGGCCGTTGCAAACATATATGCCTCCATAGGATTCCAGCTAATGGCGTTATTTCTCATTCTAGTCTTGATTTTCTGCGTTGGCGAGTTCGTCCGGAGATCGTACAGGATGAGTGAGTTGTCAGAGCCCGCGCTCGCTATCACTGAGGTCTCAGTTTGGTTGAACTTCACTGCTGTAACGTTATCTGCACCCCATGACAAGTTCGAGACCGGTCTGCTCCTATTTTCGTCCCAGACGTTAATTTCCGCACCAGCCGTCACAAACAAAGGCTTCTCCCTGTGGTGATCAATTGACATAAGTCCGAAATCCGCCAAAAACGTTTTTGCTAGCCCCTTTTTGCTCACCTCATCCTCGTTGTTGGTCTTACTTCCAACCTCAAAATCCTGTCCATAGTTCGTCTCATTACTCACGTCCCACAGCTTGACCGTCTTATCCGTTCCGCACGTCAATAGTCGGTTGTCTGGACATATCACAACCCCGCTCACTGTCCCGCTGTGTGCCTTGAAGCTGTAAATCTCGTCCCTTGACGTTGTGTCCCAGTATTTCACTATACCATCTGCAGATCCACTAGCTATCTTGCTCAGCGTGTTCGGACTTCTTGATATCGTGTACACACCATCCCTGTGGCCCATTCCCATCTGCCCGACAAATGGCTGTGCAAAAATTCGCTCCAGCTTCGTTGCATTAAGCGCTCTTGTGTATTCTCTTGCTCTTTGGAATGGGTGAAGAGCAGGATCGAGATTTCTGGGGATACCACTTTCCTGAGTGTTTTTCACCGGCACATATGCATCCGATGATCTTGAGATGGTCTTGATCTTCATTTGAGTTAGTTTTCGAGATCCTATTTGTAGTGTTCTGTAGAGCTATTATAAGTTTATTAAGAGCTAAATGGTCAGCTGGAGATGTAGAAACTTGCCGATAAGGCGGAGAAAAAAAAATCACCTAGAAAATTTTTATGAAATTTCTTAGACATTTCTTGAATAGTATGCGGCTCAAGCATGGACTTCGCTGGTGCTATTATCACCAGTATTACAAATAAAATATCACTAACAAAATACAGTTTTCGAGATCCTATTTGTAGTGCTCTGTAGAGCTATTATAAGTTTATTAAGAGATAAATGGTCAGCTGGAGATGTAAAAACTTGCCGATAAGGCGGATTATGGTGAATGTACCAATCACAACACTATACTAATCTATAAACACTTCAAAAAACAACTAGAGCAATTCATACAGTATTGAGGTATATTAGTAAACCTAGCAAGATAAAAAACACCGCTAAAACACAAAAATTGGGCATAATATTGTGAAATTAACACTCAAACTGACAACATATCTGGTGGCTCTATTAGGAAAACAGATCATGCTTAATCCAGCAAGATTATGCTAGCTATGATATGTAAAATGAGTGTGATATTTGACCTTCTTGATATGAAAACGACAATAATCGCACAGAACGGTTAACTATTTCAGCAATTTATGGTGAATGTACCAATCACAACACTACACTTTCCTGATATGAAAACGACAATAATCGCACACAACGGTTAAATATTTCAGCAATCCTTCTTTACCAGACTCTGCAATTTCACGGTCTGCGGCCTATGCTATTGCTAGATAAGACCGAAATGGACACCCAAACCGAAAACTGTCCAAGCAAAATGAATGCATTATAGAAGTTAGCATAATTGAAAATGCCTGTATCGTGAATATTTTTATAGCAATGTTTATATCTTAATTGTCGTAGTAATTGTTGTACCTTGGTTTTCATAGTAACGCTTGTATCTTAGTTTTCATAGTAACGCTTGTACCTTAGTGTTTCTATCATGAATACTCTCGTATATTTTTTCGGGCTGCATTAATACCGGATACTTGTTTCAATGTAGACACGGATCATTTTCAAACTGAATCCTTAGAGTTCAAGAACACAACAAGATCAACACTTGCTACTCTTTATGTTAAATGTTCCACAGTTCAACAAATTAGTACAAGAAAGACAATCCATGCTCAGCCCCCAAATACAAACAATCCCCAAATCGGAACGGGACCACAAATAGAGCTGGAAATGCAAACAAAGCTCATCCCTACACCTAATACTATAGATGGAACGCAGCGATTCATATAGAGTTCGTATAGGGTTCCTTCTTCTCCTACTCAGTAGTTTATTCAACCGAAAAGTATGCGATGCATTAAGATTATTATAACGTGTATGTGTTGATATATTCTGAAGTGTCGGCAGTCAAAGATATATGCTGCTATGCATTGATATGCATTGATATGTTGATGAAATTTGCAGACGGAGAGTTGAGCCGGAGACATTGAGTTCTCACCCCAATATGCCGAGTACAGCTCTAATTACCCAAAAGCGACAACAGCAAAAAAGAAAAAGAGTAAGAGAGCCTCACTTCTGCACTTTGAAGTCGCCCACGCGAGGGGCATTGCCGTTCTTTGTGGCTTCCTCATAAGAAGGAGGCTGCGAGCTCTTTTTGGGCTGTGGAGACGAGGAAGAGCCAACAACAGCTGAATTGCCATCAGCAGGAGCAGCAGCTTCGCTCTCCTCAGAAGGCTCGTCCTTGAAGTGCCCCTTTGTATCGTTTGAACGAAGCGCCTTGGCTGCGGGGTTAGCCTTGGCAGGTAACTGTGGTGCGGACTCGATATCAGCTGCTGGTATCACATAGTAGTCTGGAGACTGTAGGCCGGAATCCCATATGAGGTAGACGGCGTAGAAAAAGCCGGGCAACTGGGCAAGCACAGTGAGCAAGAAACAGATGACAAGCTCCTTTCCAAAGCCCTTTTGAAGCCCTGTTGCTAATGGGGGGCACACTAATGCTGCCAACACTAACAACCCATCAGAGGTGGTAAAATATCTACCGGCAAACCGGTGATCGTGTATTCTGACTGGTGGTCGTTGTTCTGCCATTGAACTTTCTAGTTATTGTGTTTCTTAGTTGAAAAGATTGGGGACCTGAGTTGAAAAAAGAGAGGAAACTTGAATCGAAAAAGTTCGAGTTGAAGAAAAAAATAGGCTGAAAAAGTGATGGATCAAAAAAGGGGATTTGCCTGCTTTTATAAACAGTACCAAAGACAGGAGTGCGGGTGAATAGAAAAAAAAAACAGGACAAAAAAAAGATAAAAAAAAAATTCGAACCAAAATAAGATAAGTGAGAAATTAAATAGACTAAAAAGAAAAGCCCTCCCTTTCCCATTATTCGGCAACCCCCATTGTAAAATGAGTAGATGTTTAAGCCGCACTCCAGAACTTCACCTGTTATTGTTATCGCAACGGTTCTCGCTAATAATGGCATTTTATATATTTACTATGGTCTGCGTTTCTTTTACATTCTTACATTCGTTGCACATTCTTTTTACCTATTTTTTACCATCTTACCACTTTTCTTTTACCTCCTTTCACCTTTTTTCACCTTCTTTTATCTTTCTTCCCCCTTCTTTTCACCTTCTTTTCACGTAACATACGGTTATACTGTGTTGTTGTTTTGCATATGCTCGCAGGTATGAAAGAGAGATAACTTGGATGCAGAATTTGATGGAAGTTTACGATTTCTGATCTAGAACTCGGGCGGATTGAAAAATATATTTTATGCACTTAGAAGTCGAAGCATTTTTTAGCATTCATTTGATACACCACACACGTTTGATAATACATAGCAAAGCCTTTAGTGCAATGCTTTCAATGGTGATGCTTCCAATGGTGAAATAGCCTATCAGATGATACATACTGCCATATTATGCACATTCGCAACCAAAGAAGTATACTGTCTACATTGAAGATTTTCCAGTAAGCATATTTTACAGTTTGATGGAAAATACTTAGGCTTGAATGCAATGCTGGCAGACCCAGAAATGGCTGATAAGGAAATACAGATACTTCTTCATAGATATTTCAGTCCCTGAAAGCTCTGCATTTATTCTTTCTTTGGCCATGATAGAAAGAGGTGAGAAATAAGGATGAGCATAAAACTCAGGGGTGCTCAAAAGTGAAGGATCCTAATTAAGGGATGGAGAACTGCTTATGTGATATTGGTTTATGCTCCTGCGGACAACACGAAATAGATGAGACGTCAGGAGAATAAGGTGTACGCTATTGAATGGAACATTTTATGAGGCATTTACTACATGCTCTGCTCTAGGCTGATGTATTCTTATTTGATTGTGAAGAGCACCTGAGCTAATGAACTTCTATTTGGGTATTCGGCTGCATGAATTTCTAGATAATCTATTTGAACAAGTGCTGCTACTAACTTGTTCCTACAACATAAGCATTTTTATATTGCTATACGCATTAGCTCTGATACTCAAAATGTCTATGTGAATTCATGGATGTTGCTGGTTTCCTTCTTGGAAACTTGCAAATCTCCTTTTAGAAAGTGAGTGCCACGTTAGATGTTTGTTGCATCTCGAATCATACACACATCTCCGAGTATTACCTCTGTTTCATTGAACATCCAAGCTTGTTGTTAGCAATGATTTAACAGTAGCAACATTGATATTACTGTTTCAGTTGCCTTTTGAGAAAGGAAATCTTTCTCTGTTTGTGTGGAACAGTGCTGATCAAATGAAGTAGGTTTCCGCCGTCAGTCATGATTTAAGCACAAGTTGAAGATACATGCCTCCTTGTAGAAGCGAGTCCAAAGGAATTTCACCGGTATAAGAACACTGTTCTCATCCAATACAAAGACTCGTGATAGTGCTTGTTTTGACATTCTCTTTACACGTATAAGAACACTGTTCTCATCCAATACCAAGATTCGTGATAGTGCTTGTTTTAACATTCTCTTTACACATCTGAATGAATACTTTTCACCAGAAGACCAGCCGATACACTGGCAATTTTTCACACCTTCTCTTTTTATATCAGGCTGGCTTTCTCTGGTGTGGTTGGCCCAGGGTAGAGTTAGGATGGAGTATACAGACCGAAACTCCAATATTGTCAGATTTAAAGTTCTTAGCACTAATCAGGATACTATTTTGCTATGGATTTTATAAGAGGTATTCTCTGAGAGTGACGAAGTTATCCATTTACTTACTGATTCGTATTATGATCTCTGCATTGATCTGCTCGCCTACTTTTCTATTCATCAGATTGTCTATTTATCAAAAGGCTAATCAACAATCATTGTACAAAGTAATGTTGTTTTATAATTCTCTTGGCTAACATTTGGTTGTAGATCAAGGTAGTCTTACATTTATGTAATATAGCGGTGACTTCAACAATAATGATTCCAATAATATTGACCATGACTTAGAAAACGTGGAAAAGACAACCAAAGTCGGCTACTTTTTTCTACGATTGAAGGTAATTATGCTTTGGTCAGTAGGTTCAAGTACTTGGATGAAAAGAAGAATCACTTAAAACACTAAGTCTTCTTTCAATGAACAATTTAAGGGATTCTCTCATATTTCTGAAAATCGCAAATGAATTGTCCACTATACTGACCGCCAAAGTTCAATGGCTTTGCACTGAAAAAGAAAGTAATACATTGATAATGATGCTATATCCAATTTTCACTCATCTATTCATTGGATAAAGTCTCGATATCAAAAAAAAAACATATCAACAGGTTTCAGCTGACTCTCAATTCGGTATCTACAATTTTTGTGACTTAGCTTTTTTAAATTTTCTTTTCTATCTTTTTCCAGCTATTTTTGAATCTGTCGGATACATACTTACTTAGAGCTATCCTCCTAACAATTTCTTCCATTTGCGAGAAGAGTTGTAGGCTGAATTGAAGACGAAATGCACGGGAAAGCAAACTTTCAGGTGCACCAACCTGCATGGATTGTAGTAGCAGTAATCTGCATGCATAATAATAATATGTAGTAGCATTAATCCGTATCCTCAATAGTAGCATTAATACGCCTGCTTATTTGGAGAGAAATCAATTCGGGGAACAATAGGATACTTCTTTTGGTAATTATAGCGAGCCTAGCTATTTACTGTATCTATTTTCGTAGTTTTATTTTTTTTCTCTCCTCAATTATTTACGATCATTCCACACCAGTCTAGTCTCACTTTTCTATTCCGTATATCCTCCTTTTTTTCTCTCTCTCTCTTTTGCTATTCAGCACTTTTTTCTTTCATTTCCAACCATTGGCATCAATATATATTCATAGTTCTATTCAAGACACTTGACACACTCTTTCAAACAGAATTCCACACTAATACGGAAACGTCTACAAGTTTAACCCCTAGATTCTACGTACACTCAACATAACATATCTTTCAATCATTTGAAATGCCAGCGATCCAGACACAAGCACCAATTTCAGGAGGGCAACAGGGCCATCTCGCCTCACACAACCACACGCACACGCACCACAAGGAACACAGCAACGGGGCTACAAATAATGTGCACACGAGCGCAATTGAAGGGCAAACCAAGGGGAGGTTTTCGTGGATGAAGAAGTTGATGAACAATAGTAGAGGAGGAAACGAGGACAAGAGGCACGATTCCACGCATCATCCATTTTCCAGGAGGTTTAGTGGCTCTGGAAGGCATGACGAGAACCTACTTCGTACGAAGAACAGCGAGAAGAGTGATGCATCAGAGGCAAAGGAGTTGAAAGGGGCTAAAAGGCAACAAGAGCCTCACGTATTGCTTTCAGACAACCGGAGTGCAATGAGCGGGCTTAGCCGGGATGATTCGGCGTCAAACCTCACCGGGGATGACAAGCTGTCCTTTGCAGCGTCTGTGAAGTCGATCAAATCAGGGAGAACGGCCAATATCGGGTCGCGGTTGAGTGAGATCAGCAGCGTGGTGAGCAACAACGGGCAGTCGGGTATATCTGACACGTTTAGCAACAAGCCGCTATACTCAGTGCAACCCTCGGAGCTCGATGTGGACCGTTCCGGGTCGCCAGAGGACGATAACTATGACAGAGCGTCTGATTATCGGAGCTTCGGCACTTCCCCGAGCGAGTACACGGCGGAGTCGGTCATGCAGCAGCAGCCTGCCGGGAATTCTGAGTTGTCGAAGGCCCCAAATGTGCCCAGGAAGTTTGTCCAGGACGCTGCTTCAATAATGACACTCGCCAGCTCGGTTAAAAGTAGGCGGAGGCGCCGCAGCATGGACACAAACTCGTCCACAGCTGCAATAGCACCGGCCAGCATTTTGGAGCGTATTGCAGGCACTGCATCGCCGGCTGCTGGATCAGTTAATGGACGCAGTGTGAGCGGAGCGGGGAGCACAGGGGGGAATCGGAGCGTGAATGGTGCAGAGCAGGAATCGCACTCTTCAGTGAGCATAAAGTCCTGAAGTAGGTGGAATTGTATTTTACGAGGGAGGATGGAGTTCACGTTACAGTAACCAAAATTATGTTTTACTACGAAATTCTGAGAATTATGATACATGGAACAAAAAGTTCCATCTGCAAGGCTGGAACAATTGGCGAGAACAATATAGGAACTTGTAGTAAGTAATAAGAGTTGTTGACTTGACAACTATTGCTTTGGCAGCCATTTTGATAGCAATGATATTAATAGTGAATGATATTAATAGTGAATGATATTAATAGTGAGTGATATTAATCGTGAATGATATTAATAGTGAATGATGTTAATAGTAATTGATTCGGTTGTTATTCTAATAGTAAGCATTTTATTAGTAAGGGATAGCAAATGATTTTAGTAGTAATCGATTTGGAAGTTATTTGTAGTAATTGATTTGGTAACGATTCATTACGGTGCTTCCGGATTTAGTTATTGATTTAAATGTGGAGAAAATGGATCAAAAAGAGATGAAAGATAATAGAAAAGAAAGATAGCAGAAAATAAAAGTTGATATTGAAATTAAGGACCTAGGAACTCAGAACTAATCTGGAAATAATTGAAATATGTTTGTTCTATTCACTCAAACTTGCAAAGGAGACACGATAGAGAACATTCGATAACTTGCCAAGATGGCAAGCACTGCAATTGTGAGAAATCACGTTCCTTTAGAGTAAAATTTACATGGTCTGGAATACTAAATGGCTCTATTCAAGATGTGAAAAACGACTAGAACTCCTTTATTGAATATAAGGAAGACCTTTGAATCGTAAAGGGGGTGATCTGAGAAGGAAGAAACTCCCATTCTGAGTTATGAACACATAATTATGGATTTAATGATATTATAATGATTTAGGATTGACAGAAAAAATGTGGATTCTTGTTAACTGGAGAAGCTCGATTCATGTGTGAAACAGAGGAAAAACAGATAGATGTTTGACACTAAATGCTAGAAAGGTAGTAGTTGGATAATTCGTAGTTGACATTTACAGGGCGTTAGAGATGATCTGCGAGCTCGATAGTCAAAGAGTTGATGATAAGCAGTGATAATTAGAAATACTATAGACTGTCAACAGTATCTAAACGATAAGGAGAGGTACTGGGAAATAATCCGTGACGCCCCACCGCGTTTTATCACATATTTTTCCGCGCTTTTCATTCTATACATACTCCTATTTTTTAATTTACTTTTACTTTTACTTTTTTTGACTCCTTTCTTTCCTGATAAACACTAAAAACGTGGATCAAATAAATGAGCAGATGAACAGATAAACAAATGAGCAGATGACAAAATCAACAAGTAAACAAACCAACGAAGAAATCAACAGATATCGGACCTACCTATACTGGTAATAAAGTTGGCGTGTCAGTTGCTATAATGCCAAGAATTCGCAATAAATTTAGGTGATAGTAATTTATTGGCAGGTATTTCAATTACTCTCATTCCTGTATGTGTCTCAGTTACATCATCGTTACCGTTAGTTATACTTTTGCCTATTTGAGCTTTTGCAATTTTTTGACCCACCTTCATTTGTGCTATTTCTCCAGCCTTTATTTCTGGGGACCCTTTTAGGTTGTGTGTATTAGCACTCAGCAAGTAGTATCAAAAGCCCGCATTCATTTTGGAGTAATTTTGGAGTAATTAGGCAGTAATTAAGCAGTAAATTTGAAAAATACTGGCGGTAATTTAGAAGTAACTGGTAATTTAGAAGTAACTGGTAATTTGGAAGTAACTTGTAATTTGGAAGTAGTTAGGCACTAATTAAGAAGTAATTTTCACCGCACATGAGTGAATAAGTGAATGAATGAATGAATCATTTTTTACATTTATTTTTATTTTTTTCTTTCTTCCTATTATTCTTCGTCTCTTGCAATTCCTTCTCCCTATTCTTCCTTATTTTTATCTCACAATTTTTTTTATTTTTACTTTTATTTTAGTATATTTTTTTTCGAGGATCGCCGTGGCTAGGTGGGTTTGTTTACTATTGGCATACATGTTTGGAGGTCTTGTATTTTCACTATTTATCGATTGGCACCCCACATTTAGCACGTTTACACCGGCGCTAGATACCACACAAAGGCCTTATCTACTGCAAAGGACCGAATCGTCGGCTCCAAACTTCCCAGGCTATCATTTTACGTATATAAAATATCGGCTTGCTCGCAACACTGCAATCTTGTGAGTAACCAAGTGTTTACGACTGGTTTGGCACTTCATATCTTGCTTATTTGACGGCACGCTGCACGTTCAGAGTGCGCGAGACATTTTTATCGGCATATCAGCACATATTCCAGCGGAGAAAAGCACGGTTGACCAACGGTGAAGCGACAACTAGTGCGCTTCAGCAATTCTTCTAGCCATGGCCACAACCAAAGACACGTGCGATGGCGATGCATACATACACAACCTAGCAGCGTTTATTCGATCGCACGAGAGGCAGCTTGCGAACGCACTTCTGGCGTAC
>MDSB01000002.1:192232-210071 GCA_001754015.1 Brettanomyces anomalus
ATAAATGAAGAACATAAATGAAGAACAGACAAAAACAGAAATGACAAAAATAAAATGACAAAAACAGAAAATGCAAAAAAATGTCATAATGCTTTGCATATAACCATAATACATATACACACTGGTGGGATGTACAGCCAGAGGTGGCGGGATGCATTCTTGCTTCAATGCTGTTATGCTCTGTTGGGCAAGGCCAGAATAGATGTCTGGAGTACTGCTCCAGTTCTGTAGCCGTACTAAGTATACAAGGACTATCTAGAATATATTGCGATATCTATTTATGCAACTGAGCCTGTAGTGGAATGGCTATGTATCAGAATTTATGATGAGAGGTATTTATGGGAGGAATGATTATCTCGAAGAAATTTGCGATCTAAGGAATTTGTAATCTAAAGAATCTGTGATTGTCTAAAAGAGATTTACAATTTTTCATGGAAATATATAATTATAAGTGAAAATTTATCATTGTTCATGAAAATTTATAGAAGTTGTGATTATTTGTACTAATTTACGATCATAGTTATCCATACTTAATTATAATAGTAACTATCCACTAATTTTCAATTATCATACTCCTTTTGGTTATCATACCAATTCATAATCCCCATTCATAATTCCCATTCATAATCTCTTACTAATCCCTACTAATCTCCTACTAATCCCTACTAATCCCCTGTTCCCTACCTATACCCCTGTTCCCTACTCATTCACCGATAATTCCCATTACATCATAAACTCAATTTAACCGTTTTTGTTCTTTACATCTCATCGTTTTAAGGGGCTGGTGCTTTAAATAGCATCAAAGCGTTTTTTTTCAATCCCGCCCCTTTCCTTCCTCCAATATCGACTAACATTTTTCCCCTTTCATTTCTCACCCACACACTTTGAGCTTTCGCCAACATCTTTTTTTGGGGTGCACTTTATTCGTATTTTTCCCCCCTCCTATTTTTTGCACTTTCTCCCAGCCAGCATTTTTAATTCTTTCTACCAGATTTATTTTTTGTGCTGATCTGATTTATTCTCGCTCTCATCACCTTTTCTTTTCATTCCATGTTACGCCTCATTTCTTGCTTATCGCCAGTTTTATCCACATCAGATCTCCCCAATTATCCTACTTCCAGGATCTTGTTATCGTCATCTGCCCTTTTATCCACATCCGATCTCCCCAATTATCCTATTTCCAGGATCTTGTTATCGTCATCTGCCCATTTCTTCTATCTGATAGAAGTCAGTTCTTCAGAGAAGGGATATAGAGAGAGTTAAAAAAAAATCTGTCGATTTACTTTAGCTCAGCCCTCCAGCACAGCACTCTTCATTTTTTCACAATTTTATCGCTCATACACGCGACCTTGCCCATGGGGCAGCGACACCGGGTATTCGGGATCTCCGGGGTGCTAGCCGTGGCCCCTTTCATCGCCACAATGGCAGTGATGGCTGGACTCATCACAAACATTCGCACACGGGTCTCGAATGCCACACAGACCACGTTCTTCCTCACAATGGTCATGGGGAGCGCGCTGTACATGGCCGTGCAGTACCTGCGATATATCCAGAGCACGTACATGATGGAAAAGGCCGACTCCGAGGCGATCGACGCCAGAAAGGGCTTCAAGAAGAAGCAGCTGGCCCTTGTCCAGGTGTTCGAGCCCTCGTCGTCCATAAATGCGGACTTCTTCCGCATGTCGGCCATCTTCGCCAACCACAGGCGCACCAGAGAGTCCATCGAGCGGCATATCCGGAGGTTGGAGACGTTCAGCGACGAGTGCTCTGCCGCTGATGGCACTGCAGCCGAGACCAACAGTGTTGTGGCAGGTGCCGATGCTGATCTGGAAGTGAATGTCCCAATTCCGCTTTCTGAAGGCCCAGCCTCGTCGCCCACCAGGGAGTACCACCATACTCCGTGCCACTCGCTGTTTATGGAGAACTACGCGCGCGATTTGCACATAGACGTGTCCCGCTCGCCCTCTTTGATGTCAGATGACGACTTCACTGCCGAGTACAGCGACACTAGCGTGCCAACAAGCCCGGAGGACTCCTATGAGAGCCACTTTGAGACGCCCTTGAGGGCAACACCTGGTTCTGCGAAGTTCTGTGCCTCTTCGTCTCCCGCTGGGTGCTCTCCAATCAGGTATTCGCCCACGGTTCTGCCTCTTCCGTCTTTTCCGCACACCAGACCTTCAAGAAGAATGTCGTGGTCCTTGAAGAACATCATGTCGGGCTTTATTTCGCCTACGCCGCCGTCTTCACCCTTCGAAACAGCCAATTTCAAGGGCCTAAGACCGCTCAAACTTGTCATGAAAGAGCACCGGAAGTCTTTATAGCGAACCTTGGCTTCGCTGCACTTCTTACTGGTTGCGAGCCCAACCCGTACGTCGAAGCCTGCACAAGGCCAAATGCATGAAGCTAAGATGTGTGCTATAAGGTCACAAGATCACGAAATCACATCAAGTTCCCATGAAGTTCTACTATAGCTTGCAAAATGAATGCGAATGTAGACCACACACACGGCGATCTCGAAGTGCATCTTATTTTGCTTTATCTGCATTCCATGCAGGCTGCTGCACCTTAAAGCATACTTAAGTATGAATCGGCATCCATTTATTATATCAACATATAAAGCACACACTAACGTACATCCATTACATCAGCATATATTACAACATACTTCTGTTACATGGACTGACATCAGCTTCTTTTTATTACATCAACACGCATCAACATTCTTCTATTACACTCACTGGCTATTGGCTGTTTTCTCGCATTTATATATTATCGGATTTTCTTCTCTCTATGTACTTATGTTTGTAATAAATCACGCTCATGTCTAACATTTTTAAAGGCAGACTTTCATCTTGTAAGTTTTCATCTTGTAGATTTTCATCCCGTAAATCTTCACCTTGTAAATCGTCACCCTCTAAAATTTCGGTGTCGCTGGCTGATCCGGGCCTTATATATATTCTATATTGATTTCCGCCTCCATACTATCATCATGTTAGCCCACACTTAGTCTTGTTTCACACTATCATCCTTATCTCTCATTCTCTCAGTGATCTGATATCATCAAGGCTGTGTATGCCGCTTCTGTAGAATTAAGGCTGTGTGCACATCTATCTTATCTAAGGGAAGAAAAAGAGAGAGAGAAAAAATTTCTCAGCAGACTGAACGCGAAAAGATGGCGTACCGAAAAAAAAAGGAAAGTAAATAAAGCGAAATATGCAGGAAGCCAATTTCACATAAATAAATTCATATAAGTAATTGCACACACAACTTATTATATAGCAAGCAACTACAAGATTTCAGTAAAAAACAAAAATACAAGAGCTAAGCAAGGTGGACAGGCTAGGAAAAGCAACAGAGAAGCATAAGACAGGCGATAGTCTCGTGAATAGAGAAAACAACAGAGCTTCTAGAACTCATCCATACACCAAAGAAGCTTCGCATTACGGGTTCAGTGTTGTGTAAGGAATGGGTACAGTATGCCGGGGAGTTCGTCCAACTACAGCGTAAGTCCGATCCTCAGGCAGAGGGCAGCCAATAGAAGCCAGGCAAGGCCGGCAAAGAAGGCGAAGAAGGCGAAAAAAATCGACTTGAAGTCAAACGTGAGGATAAGAGTGGAAACAAGAGGAAGACCTCGAGTTTATGACGATGAAGGCAACCGGATCGACGGAAAGCCGGGCCACCGCACGTACCAGTACGCGTACAAGACCGAGGTGGGGCAGATACCGAGGCGGCAGCACGAGGCACGGGAGAAATTGAGGCGACAGGCCGCCTCCCAGAGCAGCATCAAAGAAGTTGATCAATGCGAGTTAGAGCTCCCGTACAGGGGCCTTTTCGGCATGAAGCAGGGCAACACATTCTTCACGCAGCCGGACCAGGCCATGCGCAGTGTCTTTGAGCGGCTTCTGGGTGTTGCTGTGCAGCAAAGAAAGGCCAGCAACGCGAAGTACTTGGCGGACAGTGACCAGCGGGTATCTGGGCTAAAGTACGTCCATTTTGGCGATTACCTGATCAACACGTGGTTCAAGTCCCCGTACCCGCCGGACGTGGCTGTGGATCACGTGCTCCACGTCTGCCAGTACTGCTTCCGGTACTTTGGGTCGCCGTTCTCGCTCTCCAGGCACCTGATCAAGTGTCCCTGCTTTGGAAGCCCTCCAGGCAACGAAATATACAGAGAAGGCGAGTACTCGGTGTTCGAGGTGGACGGACGCAAGAACACTGTCTACTGCCAGAACCTCTGTCTTTTTGCAAAGCTGTTCCTCAACTCGAAAACGCTATATTACGACGTCGAGCCGTTCATGTTCTACATTCTGTGTAAATACGGCCAGCACTCCCAGTCGCACCAATTCTTGGGCTACTTCTCGAAGGAGAAGTTGAATGGGACCAGTTACAACCTCAGCTGCATCATGACGCTTCCGCTCTACCAGCGGAAGGGCTACGGGAGCTTTCTTATGGATTTCAGCTATCTCCTAAGTCGGCGAGAGTTCAAGTTTGGCACTCCAGAGAAGCCTCTCAGCGATCTGGGCTTACTAAGCTACCGGAGCTACTGGAAGTATGCCGTCGCACGTGCGCTCAGGTCGATCTTTGATGAGCTCAGCGTGGAAAAGGAGCAGTTCTGCACCGTTTCAATAAACGACGTGTGCAATTTGACAGGAATGACCCCAAACGATGTCATAGTTGGGCTGGAGCAACTCGAGGCACTTGTTTTCAATGCCGAAACGCGCAAGTACGGCATACTGCTGGATGTCAGCAAGGTGGACGCCGTTTTGGACTCCTGGAACTCGAAGCAGAGCCTAAAAGTGAACGGTGACCTATTGATCTGGAAACCGCCCATTTTAGGGCCTTCGGGAGGGATCAACACGACCAGTAAGATGGTTATAACGGCTGGAGGTGGCAAAGAAGGAGATATCGGGTCGAAAAAGGAGGATATCAAGACGGCATCCTCGCTAAACGGGCAGAAGTTCGACGAAAAGGGGAACCCGTTGATGTCAGACATCTCGCTGATTGTGAATTTCATGAAGGACGACCTTGAGGACGATCGACCGCTCGAGGAGCAGGCTTTCCAGAGCATCCGGGAGCAAAATGCAAACTATGAGGGTCCGGAGTTGCAGTTTGCTGGATATAGAGTTTGCTTTCCGGGGATGGGCAGTGCTGGGAAGGGAAGTGCAGAAAAGGCAGAGAGAAGAGTTGGAGGAAGTGCGAAGGGAGGAAGTGCGAAGGGAGGAAGTGCGAAGGGAGGAAGTGCGAAGGGAGGAAGTGCGAAGGGAGGAAGTGCGAAGGGAGGAAGTGCGAAGGGAGGAAGTGCGAAGGGAGGAAGTGCGAAGGGAGGAAGTGCGAAGGGAGGAAGTGCGAAGGGAGGAAGTGCGAAGGGAGGAAGTGCGAAGGGAGGAAGTGCGAAGGGAGGAAGTGCGAAGGGAGGAAGTGCGAAGGGAGGAAGTGCGAAGGGAGGAAGTGCGAAGGGAGGAAGTGCGAAGGGAGGAAGTGCGAAGGGAGGAAGTGCGAAGGGAGGAAGTGCGAAGGGAGGAAGTGCGAAGGGAGGAAGTGCGAAGGGAGGAAGTGCGAAGGGAGGAAGTGCGAAGGGAGGAAGTGCGAAGGGAGGAAGTGCGAAGGGAGGAAGTGCGAAGGGAGGAAGTGCGAAGGGAGGAAGTGCGAAGGGAGGAAGTGCGAAGGGAGGAAGTGCGAAGGGAGGAAGTGCGAAGGGAGGAAGTGCGAAGGGAGGAAGTGCGAAGGGAGGAAGTGCGAAGGGAGGAAGTGCGAAGGGAGGAAGTGCGAAGGGAGGAAGCGCGAAAGGAGTGAATGCAGAAGGAGCAAGTGCGAAAACGGCAGTAAATGGTGCAACTCAAAGCGGGAAAAACGTTAATGGAATAACATATAGCAAAGGCAAAAAACCGGATACAATTGAGGTAGCAAATGAGGAAGAAGAAGATGATGATGATATCGGCAGCTTGGAAATTGTTGATGACGATGCTTCAGACGAAGATTACAACGATACAGACAGTATTTCCGCTAATGAAGAGGATTATGACAACGAGGATTACGCCGAAGATATTCCCAGCGACCTGAATGATGCTTATTAGATTGCTTAGAAACGAGAGCTTACGAAGAAAGAAAGAAAGGTACATACCGAAGTGCCCAAATACCAGATGATAGAGATGAAAATGAGGAGAAATGTCAAGGACGGTCAAAAATGTCATGAAACGATAAGAAATGTCAAAAATGTCAAAATGAACATACACACGCCTCACACCCGTCGAAGCGTGACCCGCTTGCACTCACACAACTCGGCCGTGCTGATGTTTTCAAATAAGCTAGAGTATCCAATTGATTCTAGCGATGCAATTGTCACCGCAGACTTTGGTACTGCTAAGTTTGGCTTTATTGGAAGTCCCGACATAGGCACATTTTTGCAGGGCTCTTGCTCCGTTTTCTCTGGATATAGATGAAGCATTTTCAAAAATGATGTCAATACTCCATCTCTATGCTGCTTCCGCTTTAGTCTGAGCCTACCTGGTGGGTTCTTTTGGCTCTGTAAAAGCTCTTTGGTGTCTATTTGAGGATTCATTTTTTCTACGATATTTAGGGAATGGGAAAGAAACTACATCATAACATTGAATCCAGGTGTTTCTGGCGCAATGTGCTAGCAGCGTAGATTTTATGTATAAAAAAGAATGTATTTATATCCGCATGGAATCCGTAATATCTTGCATGTATAGTTCCAAATGTGTTTCATGTATTTAGAGAGTGTCTCAGATATTTCTCCAGTTCTATTTTTCTCATTTTCCCAGTTTGGTTTTTCCATCGATCTTGCTCTCCACCTCAATTTACCACCTTTTATTCTTTTCTAGTTTTTTACCATTTATTTGACTTTTCTTTACATTTTTATTTTCGCTTTTAGCTTCCTCGAAGTTTCCTCAGTGTGGTATGCGCCACGGTGGCTGAGCTGTAGTTTTACCGCTAGTAACCGAGAGAGCGACTCGGCAACGGCAATGGACTCGTTTGCTATAATTTGACTTATTTTATCTCAATATATTCTATTTTTTTATCTTGTTTCACTCTATTTTTTTTTCAGATGCTATTATTCCCATTTAATTAATGCTTTTGTAAAAACAAACATCAAATGAGCTTTTCAGGCTATGACTAGTCTCTCTCTTTTCATCATTTGAAGAAGTATAAACATGTCAATGTGAAAAAATTGTGCTAGCCCTTTTAACCGCTTGGCAGTAATAGCCAAACAAAGCCATATACATGCATGATGGATTTGTTATCTGCTTTTAATATCTATCTAGTGCTGCTATCTGTATCTAGCGTTACCGAGCAACAATGGATTCTCCACTTAACGATTAGAAAAATTTTCTTGTCCTATTATCAGGGATCGCCTGTGTTCTGCATCAAACACATAAAAATATTCTTACTCATATTTTTTCACCCCGCTGAAAATATTCACAGCGCGCTTATGATTCATAATTGCAAAAGCAAAAGTGGGAATTGGACAATTGAGTCACAAGCACTTTTTACACTTTTACACCTTATAATAGGCTGCAATTCCCACTTTTTCAGTCCCTACAACACATGTGGGCCACTGTGTATAAGTTTGTCATCGGCGCCAGTGCGTATTTAACTTACTTGTGCGAGAGAAAAAGTGAAGACAAAAAGACACTGTACTGAATCAGCGTTGGTCAAAATATAAGCGATAAGCAACTTTTGGGACTGCTTTACACAGAAACAGAGAACGAACTGCTAACTACTGAACACATTACAGCGTATTATCACGGAGAGTTGGAAGCTTTCAACCGGAAGTAGCGTAATGCTCGATATAAACGAAACACAGATATATACAACAAAGGTGTCAATCCTTACAATCCCCAGGTCGCAGTTCTGGATCTTTAAAGGCGGCATTCTACAACTCATATACAGGCTCGCTGATCACTATGGAAGACGGTTTGGCGACCAGGGTGGCTATTTCAGCCACAGTATGGACCCATCGGCTTCGTCAATGTCTGGATCTGATAATGGTAACAGTGATAGCGAGAAAAGTGAGGAGGACAACTCAGTAAGGGACGGAGACACAAATGGCGAATACTCAGGACCGTTACAGCCGCTCGGGGTGGATGCAGAAGATGACGGCTTGTTTTTCCACTTGGCTTTTGCTTCGGATGAAGTTACGCTAATGTGTTCGAGCAAGTTGATCAAAAAGTACCTGGGCAAGACATTGAGCTTTTGCAAGAGTTGTCTTCCTGAGGAAAAACGACCCACGTTGCTGAAGGAGAAGTTTCTCATCCTCCATGTCTCCAGCGATGGAATGAACATCGGAAAAAAGATCCTCGAGCTCACAGAACCGCTCTCGTTGGACGGAATCTCGCTTTTCTTCATCTCGAACTTTTTCACCGACGTTGTTCTTTTCCCTGCCAAGGACAAGCAGCGTGTTCTGGCCATTTTGCACAAGATGTCTGAGCAGAAAGACGATCCAGATGCCGAAGAGCTTCACCAGAAGCAAGAGCGTGACTTGGAGACGAAGGCCTTTAGTTTATTCGAGTCAAAGCACATAAAGCCAGAGCTAATAAAGAACACAAAGCTTATTTTGACGGGAGCTCGGTCCGGGGACTCTGCAGGCGTTTTGAGACACACCGCAGAGGCTCTTTCGAGGCTGGATACCGATATTGATGGTCTAAAAGACCAGGAGAAACGCAAAAGCATGCAGTTTCCAGCACATTTTGCAATAACGCGGACTACCACAGGCGAAATCAGCATGATGCTTCCTCAGAGCGAAACCGAGCTCAAGAAGTTGAACTACGATAACAGTACCATCATGGGCTCGTTGCAGGACTCGTATTGCCCGATAATAATCAACTTAAGTGGGTTACCGCTTGATCTTAAGGGAATTGTTGCTGGTGTGGCCTCAAGGTTGTTGAGGCTAGGTATAAACGAGATGAGCTATCTCAGTTTTGGAAAATCTGGTATGGTTCTTCTTCCGGACAACTTCCAGGACACTGTTGAACAGTTTTTATTGCAGTTATAGATATAATTAATATGGAATGGTTGGTTTATGGTTATGATGGGGGTGGTAGGAGAGGTGGGTGATAGTAGAAATAATTCTGATATTAGGACTAACTTTGACAGTAGAGTAGTTCTGATAATGGAAGTATGATAGTACGAATAATTCTGATAGTACAAATAATTTTGAGAGTACAAATAATTCTGATAATATAAGTAATTTTGATAGCACAAATAATGCTGATAATTTTTACAGTAGAAATAGTTCTGATAGTACAAGTAGTTCTGAGTAGTTATGATAATAGCGATGGTAGTTATAGTTCTGAGTAGTTACGATAATAGCGATGGTAGTTATAGTTTTGAAAGCACTTCGCAAAAGCAGTTCTTAACAATAATCAAGAATACTTCTAGGAGCACTTTCCAGGAGGCTGGTTGCTGAAAGCATGTCCAGGCCCTGCTATGGAATACCTCACAGTGATATGCTTGGCAATGTACACTTGGGCACTCTGTATAGGGATCGGCGCGTCGATCGACGCAGCACATGCATCCCCGGGATTTGTGTATCTCCGTGTGTCGTCACCAACTAATCATATTATCTCCACCTTATTGCTTCTGGAATTTGTGTGGCGCCCGTTATAAATACACAAAAAATACAAGCAGACCCCTTCCAAGATGAACAGCTGTCGAGGTACCAAATTGTTTCCAAATGGAGATAAGGTGGCCATAATGGTTAAGGTGAGGTATGGCACACTGAATAGGAGAAGGAAGATTACTAAGCAGAGAGGAAATGAGAGATGGGGTGACGGGTAAGGCCGATAAGGTGAGATCTCGAGGAATCGACACAAGCAGAAGTAAGTGCGAGTGAACGGAAGAAAAGAGAGGGGGAAAAAAGCCCCAAAGATTCACAGACTGATAGAAATAACGTAACATGTACAATAGAAAAAAAAATGGAATTGCAAAAGTCGAATGTCGCAATTTATTTTCTCCGACAACATACACGCGAATACGAGAAAAGAAGTCAGACCGAAAAAAGAAGGTAGAGTAACAAAAAAAAAGTTCGCTGATAAGCGCTCAGCGATAGGGCGTCTCAGCCAATGGCATTGGGGCGAGCCGTGGCAGTTACCTTCCCGATCCGGCAGCCAATCTTGGACAAGACCTCTGGGTGGCTATTGTTAGCGAGTGCCGTTACCCCTTCCGGTGAGGTCTGTATTGTTTCCTTTCTCCTTAACATCGGAGCCGCCATCTCTTCGAGATGCCCTATCTTTCTTTCTCGTCGGTAATGCCCATCCTTTGGAGTTTCTTATCTAAAAAAATTGGGAAAATGCAAACAGACAGCCTCAGGGTATGGAGATTTGCACGAATCGGCAAACTGGCTCCACTTCACCACAATGAGGATACCATTAATTTACTCTCCTCTCTTTGGATTTAAATTGAGTTTTGCTTTTTTGCCGTACTGCCTCTCAGACTATCGGATCGATTCTTTGCTTTGTTCCCTGTTGCTAAAACAATCGGAATTACTGTGCAGAGCCCGAATAGCTAAAATGCCAATGGCGTATCTTTATCTCAGTAAGCTTCACCGTTTTAACAATGCAGATGGGTCTGCTTCCTTTCGCACTTGTTCTCCGTTTGTCTGATAGTGAGTCCATGTCAGATGTTATAAAACGAATGTGATTCTTGATTCATTGCCGTGAATATCGGTTCGTGGAGAAGACCTAGTTAATATATGATTGTCGTAGTTCCCGCTCTTCGCACTGTTGACCAGTTTAAGTATCTGTATCACTGACATATCGCATTTCGAATTCCGCCACATTGCTCCGCATTGAAATCTTGCTGCTACCCTTTATCTGTTGTCCGAGATTTATTGATTTTTGGTTCAACAGCTTTCGTATTGGGACCATCCACGTGTGCAACCTTATAATAAGCATCTAGTGAAGAAACTGGATTGGTTAGCATTGCTATCTGGTCAGCAATAAGGAAGCGAGTAGTGAGCAAACTATAAAGTTACTGGTTTAGAAGCTATTTGAGCAACTGGTAGAAGAAGAGAGTTGAACGTTATCAGCAAAAGCGAATAGCAGCTATTGATTATCAGAGAAGTAACCGTCTTACAAAGCAGTCCACATCAACAATCACACAAAACCTGCAGCTCCCAAATGAACTCTAAACTATCCTCAGGTATTCGACCCTCTCCCCAGTCCTGGGACCCAAGAGATGATGCACTATTGGTGTACCTCAAAGAGTCCGAGAACATGGGATGGAAGCAAATTGCCAACTACTTCTCGTCGCGGACTTCGAACGCATGCCAGTTCCGCTGGAGACGGCTCAAGAGCGGCAAACTGAAGACATACAATGCTGAGAGTGTCGTGACACTCGACCCGCAGTACCTCTCGCACGTGAAGAACTTCAAGACTGGCTCTTTGCTTGTGGATGACCTCAAGAGCCGGCATTCTCGTTTTGGCCGTCGTGTTGTGTCTAGTATCGAGCCTGCGAGGTCCTCTTCCAGCTCCTCGGCCCGAGACTTTTCTGCCACCACTGCCACCCCTGCAACCACCTTGCTGACGGCATCCACTTCGACCGCGGACCGCCAGGAGTTCGTGATGGCAGAGAAGCTCAGGGCTGCAACCAGTGAAAGCACCTCTGCAAACAGCACATCTGTGCACGGCTCGCTGGCAGGCGACGAGTTCACACAGTCCGTGAACCAGCTGCCGTCTTCTCTCAAGCAGTTTGCCTCGCCTTCCCCTTTCAAGCAGCAACCAGCCAATCGCTTCTCGCCGATACAGCTGCCGGGAACGTTCACGTTTTCCAGCCGGAGCTCGCCGCTTGCAACAAGGCGAAACTCTCACTTGCCGTCCCCAGAGTCCTCGGCAATCCCCGGCTCCTTGCCTCCACCGCCCATTTCTCCCCACTGGACCCACGAGGAGGACCAGTTGGTGCTTGGCCGAGCCGCAAACAAGCTCAGCTTCGACGAGTTGTGCATTCTCCTTCCGTCCAAGACTAACTACCAGGTGAGAAGCCGGATCCAGCAGCTCGACAAGAACCGTCTCAGCATTGCTTCTTTGACCACCTCGAGAGACGGAATCACTTTACCTCCACTCAAGTCCTCACCATCCGTCGTTTCCTCACTCTCGTCCTCGGCACCGCCGCTTTCCGGCTCCTCCTTTGAGTGCCGCTTCTCTGCACCTCCTCCACCTCTCAACCGGCTTTCCACTTCAACCTCTCCTGCTTTGTACGCCACAACTTGCAACACACCTGTGCCAGGAGTGCCAAACACCGCTCCATCATCCATCTCCTCCTCCTCCAGCTCCTCCAAAGTGTCTCTCTTCAGAGACCAGCCCGTCTCCAGGTCCGGATTCAATTCCGTGTCGGTTTCTTCTTCAGCCACCTCATCTACTAGGCTTCCTTCCATATCCTCGGTGTCTTCCTCATCCGTCCCCCCTCTATATCCTCCTTTTGCAGTGTCCACGGGGTCCACGTTCTCTTCCCGGACGCTGCATTCTCCCCCGTCTATCCCAATAGCTAAAAGTCGTTCTTCTGGGGCGCCAAATGCCTCCTCTGTCATTTGCTGTTAGTTTTTGTGTCTTGCTATTTCTCTCTTTCTATTTCTACGGGGACTGGCGTTTTTTTTTTCACCTCTTCACTCTCTTTTCTGCTTCTTTCTTCTCTCTCATATTTCTCCTTCCATGCTCCTGCCTGGTGCACGAGTCAATATACTGTATTATTAGCTCTATGTCATAATGCTGTAGTCGTTTAAGCTTTATCTTTCTGTCTACTTATTGTAATTCAGGCTTTTTTTTTTTACCTTTCTCGCTTTTTTTCACCTTATCTTATCGAGATCTCTCCAACATGTTTTTTGTGCGTTTTTTTTTTCGTTCCACTTTTCCATTCCACTTCATCCCTAACACCTACCATAAATACTATTCTCTATCCCAAATTCAGATTCTTATGTACACTTTTCGACGCTCCTGCATGCCAAAACTACTAACAATGCTTGTTAATTCCGGCCGCCAGTCCATCTCTACCTCCACAAACAGCCTACAGGCGAAAACAAACAAGTTGACCACATTTACACCAAAGTACTACGATGTCGGCATGAACTTGTCAGATGAAATGTTTCAGGGTGTCTATAGAGACAAGAAGGTGCACAAAGAAGATGTGGAGGATGTCCTCAAGAGAGCAAAGTTCTGCAATGTGACCCAAATGCTCCTTACAGGTTCTTCCTTGAGGGAGTCCAGGTGGACTTTAGAACAGGCCAGAAAGTATAACGACCAACAGCTGGAGGATGAAAACGGAAACAGGCTGTATCCAAATCTTCTGTGTACAGTTGGAGTCCACCCTTGCACCGTTATGGAGTTTGAGTCAGACCCAGAGAAGCACATCTCCCTTTTGAGAGACTTGATCCAGAAATATAGACCAAGGGGACTTGTTCGAGCAATAGGAGAGATTGGGTTGGATTATGACAGGTTGCACTTTACACCTGCCGATAGACAGAGGCAGTACTTTGAGATGCAGTTGAAACTGGCAGCGGAATTCGACCTGCCGCTTTTTTTACACATGCGAAATGCGTGTGATGACTTTCTTCGCATATTGGTACCTTTTGTGGATGGATCCCGGAAAGATGGAGTTCAACTCAAGAACAAAAACTGTCTCATTCATTCGTTTTCAGGTTCCGAGGAAGATCTTCGCAAGATCCTTGCTCACGAGACGTTCTGGGTGTCTGTAAATGGCTGCTCCTTGAAAACTGAGGAGAACTGCAAAGTGGCGGCACAAATTCCACTCGATAGACTTCTGATCGAGACAGATGCTCCATGGTGCGAGATCAAAAGGTCACATGCCTCTTACAGGTATCTCACCAAGTGCCCAAATACATTCTATCCAATAGAATACAACCCGCAAAATGTGAAAATCGGACGCACACAGCCTGGAAAACTACACCCGTTTCTTCCAATTCCTGTTGTGAAACCTCATAACCTTGATGATTTTCCTCTTCGAGACTCGTTTGTCCAAAAGCCGTTAGTTAAGGCGAGAAATGAGCCTTGTATGGTTGGGTTTGTGGCTGAAGTGATGGCTGCCCTTAAACATTGTGATTCCCAGACACTAATAGATAAGTGCTACCAAAATAGTGTATGGTTGTTTGGCTAGCTAGGATTCTCATAGGGCGGTAAACCGGAAGGGAAAGAAGTATTAGGTAATACTTGAGATCGATGGGGCAAGTATAAGTTGATGCTTAATCTTAAGGTATGGAAAATAGAGTATTGGTACAATCAGATAAGGTATAAGCACCAAATTAAACGCTAGTACAACCACACAGAGTATAAGTACAATAGCTAAAGCATAGATTTGAAATAGATTATAAATACCAAACAGAGTATAAGTAACAAATAGAGTATAAGTAATAAATAGAGTAGAAGTACCAAGTAAAGAATAAATACATTGAGAAAAACACAAGCATATGCTACAAAAAGCAGAGTATCATAATTGCAACCTACGTCATTAATTCAGTAAAAAATCACATAATGGAAGAACAAAAACTTATAAAAGAAAAGGAAAAAAAGAATAAAGGCTTTTTTAAAGAAGAGCAAAAGCAAACAAAAAGGGAAGCAGAAAGAAAAAAGAACGAACGACAGAATGCTGGAACTGAATATACACAAAATAAAACAGAAAGTAGATAACAAGTCCAAGATTCGAATGAGATGAAACATCGGAACAGAAAGAAAAATAGCAAGAGGTAAAGTGCGGGATGTGAGATGGATCATAAGAAGATTAGGAGATAAGATCATGAGAAATGGAAATGGGATGAGATAAGATAGAAAAATGAAAAGATACAATGATCATCTTTCATCACAATCAGGTCTTCCAGCAAGAAACCCTGCTCACAGTGTTATCAGGTTTCCTTCAGTAAAAAGAGCCCAATCACTGTGTTGTCGGGTTTTCTCAGCAGAAAGATGTCTTATTTCCACTTGCTAACCGCAAATTGAATTTCCTTAGTTGCTGCTCTTCTCTTTCTCCTCTCCCTCCTTTGGCTTCTCCTGCTCCTGCCTTCCGCCCTCTTCGTCATCATCTGTCACGTCTTCCATCTTTTTGTCCCCCTCTGGATCCTCCTCGTCGTCCTCCATAACACCCAAAGACCGCAATAAAGAAGAAGCGGACGAATCCAAGTATATGACGTCGTTATCGGCTGAAATGCTCGAAGCCGCAAGAAGCTGCTGTATTAGGTTTGGAGCAGCTCCTGCAAGTGGAGAGCCACTTTTCAAAGCTGCAGTGGTGTCGTTTTCAGCACCGTCCTCATCCTCGGAGTCATCTAGACCCTGCCTGCCTGCACCAGCTGCCTCCTGGGCATTCTTGTCGTTCTGCTGCTGCTTCGACTCCAAGGTCACCTTGTACAGATCCATCGAGAGCTCATCAGGGGTTGGGAGTTCGGCCAAGTCCTCCTCGGACACCCGTGCACCGATCTTATCGTACCAGCTGTCCAACGTCTGCCCACGCAAGAGGGCCACTATGCACACCGACATGTTGTCGCACCCTATTCCAGAGCCTCCCGATGTTGGTGCCAAGCACGTGTCCATCATCGTCTCGCATATCTCGGTCAAAGGTTTCCGCTGCTTAATTCCGCGCCGAACAAAGTCCACCGCCTGCTGCGATGTGAGACAGTCCCATATTCCGTCGCACGCTAAGATTATGAACTCATCGAGGTCCGTTGCCTCGTGGACCAAGACGTCAGGAAGTGCTGTCACTGCCTGCTCCTCTGCTGGTAAGTCTTCCGCGTTCTTGAATTCAAAGTCTCCAATACCGCGGCTTAATGCCAGGTTGCCATTCACACGGCCCATGTCCACGTACCCACCGGCAGCCACAATACGTGCTTTCTCTCCCTCGTTGGTTGGTTTGTGGTCAAAGGAAAGAGCCTTGCACTTTCCATCGATCGACATCACCGTCCGCGAGTCTCCCGCGTTACCACACACAATCTTGTCGTCGCAGATCAGAACAGATGTTGCCGCACAGCCTGATGGGTCCTTTGACATCTCCTCGTCCTCCAGTATGGCCACATCCATTGCCAAGTAGCCGTCCTTGAACATCTTCACGTAATCCTGTTTCTTGTATCCAACGGTGTCTTTCAACACGTGGGGGATCATCTTGCCCGTGAATTGTGCCGCCTTCTCACCTCCGTGTCCATCAAACACACCGAAGTACGCTATCTGATCTCTTTTCTCGGCCTCAACTGGCTTTTCGGCCTCTTTATCTTCTTCGTTATCTCCTCCTGCCTCGGAACCCAACTTGGCAACTTTCCTCATATCTAAAATCGTCACATGGGCATCCTCCATCGATATACGCCATCCTTGCATGCACGACAGCCCGTAAGCAACGAATTTATCGCCTCCTTCCTCGCTGTTCTTCTCTGTGATTGGCTGCGAGAGTATTTGACCCATGTTATGTTGTCTCTTGTTTTGTTCAAACCTTTATGGGTATTTATCTCACTTTGTGCCGGTTTCTAGCTTCTTTTATACTTCTTTTCTTTCTCTCTTGTTCTATAAACAGTTTATCCTAGGGCAGAAAAAGAAAAAAATGTAGTATTTCCCAATTCCTTGTTGTTGTTTATATACTTCCTTGATTTCTTCCCAGTTTTACCTTTTCTTTAATCTAGCGATGTCTGTTCCTTTTAACTTGTAGTACCTTCTAACAGTTGCCCTTTAGCTCCTTGTTTAATGCTCTAATAGTGCTGTTTAGGCAAATGCTAATTGATGGTACAAATATGTGTATTTTAGCCACTTCCCTTCCACCCTCTACTTGTTGTGAATATTCTTTTCGAGAGAGGAAAAAAATATAAATAAAAATATCGAAAAAAAAATAAAAAAAAAGTCGGAGAGTAGTAAGGTAACTTCAAAAAAAAATTTTCCTCTTTCTTTTTTTGGGTTTCCTCTACCCCTTCATTCCCCAACTCTGCCTAAAATTTTTTCTCTAACTAACTGGTGTCTTTTGGCGCGCTTAATTCGACTATCCTGATAGATCTGTTGTTGGATCTATATTGCAGCTCTATGCATCATGTCATATTACAGCAAGACTCTTCCTCCTAGATGCGAAAATTTTTCTAGCTATCTTGCATCTCTCTGTTTTCTTCCTCTACCTATAATCTTGCAATCGCACAAATCTCAAGCAACATGCCCACAATCTGAAAGTATCTGCTTAATCAGACTAAGGCGTTTTTACCTTAATACTGTGTATCAATAGTTCAACTTCTGTGGGGCCCCCTTTATTTGTTGACGGTCACAAGACTTTGGATCTTGCTTTTTTCACCGCCACTTGGAAATTTTTCCCTATCTTTAAAGTTGGTTTTCCGTTTTGCTTTGTGGCTGAGAAGAAAGTTGCCAATGCGAATTGTTGGTTCTCGGAATCAGAGCAGGCTCAAAAGAAATAAATAATAGATCGCATTTGAGTAATTATATGGGGACAACAGATGGTGTCTTTATATATGTTTAGCGCGATGTTTTCCGGTCTTGTTTATCACGTTCTTATATACTGGACTTCTGTAGTTAAATTTCATCTACTGTAGCCTTGTATTGTAGTGTGCTGTAGTTACATTTATTTAACTCTGTCTTGTCTAATAGAAGGCAAGGAATAATGTCAGGAGTACATGAACTTGCTGATACCTCAGTTCTAATTAAATGGCATTCATTAAAAAAATGCTGGAACACTTCAAATGCGACGCAAGCTTGTCTAGTAATTTTCATCGTGTTCATTGGCCATATACTCTTGGATTTATCTAAAACACCTGGAAAATCCTTTCTAGAATCTAAATCCCAAACCAGTATTTGTCAATTAAACGCCGAAGTATTTTTATTTTTATTTTTTTACTTTTTTATTT
>MDSB01000002.1:218954-231644 GCA_001754015.1 Brettanomyces anomalus
AAAAAAAAAAAATAGGGGGAATACGAAGGGTGAAAAATTAAAGAAACCTCGCTCATCAGTCTATCTGAAACTCCTTTTAGGACTTCATCCATACCAACCATAAAGAGCTGAAATAATATTCTTTTTTCAGCCATATATCTAATTCCAAGAGTTTGAGGAGTCATGAGTGTAAGTATATTGACAGCGTTGGTGCTTTGCAGCATACATTCTTGTTTATTCTGTACTAAAACCGAGGTCTTAAAGCAGGACTAAAGGTTTTGAGTCATACTTGACATCCAAACAAATACTAACGGTTATATTCTTCAGTATCCTATTCAACCTTCATTTGACAAGCTTTACGAGAAGATAGAGGAAGATAGAGCCTCCTACAAGAAAGATGAGGTGCCTAATCTCTATCCAGTGTACAGCTATTTCTCCACTGAATACCTTTCTCCGCATTTAGCATATCTTAAGCTTGCAAGACCTGGCGATAAAACGGTGAAAAAAACACCTTCATTTTTGTTTGAGAGTACCAGAAATAGTGAGCAGGTCGATAGATTTTCTTTTATGGGTGTGAACCCTCGTAAAATCATCGTGACTGGCCCACTTGCAGGAAAAGAGGTTGATCCTCTTACGGTTCTTGAGCAAGAGTTAAAAGATATTCGTCAGGCTGATCTTCCTGGTGTTCCAAAGCTTAGTGGTGGTGCTATTGGCTATATCTCTTATGACTGCATAAAGTACTTCGAGCCAACCACAAAGCGACCTTTGAAGGATGTGTTGAAGCTCCCAGAAGCAGCACTGATGCTTTTCGACGAAATTGTTGCGTTTGACGATGTTTTCCAAAGGTTCCAGGCCATTTACAATGTGCAGGTGGGCCCTTCAGACTCTAAAGACGTCCTCAAAGAGAGATATGCTCTTGCCGAAAAAGAGTTGAGAAGAATAGAGTCTGTTTTAATCGACCATAAAAGTCCAATTCCTTATCCTCCACAACCTCCAATCAAGGAGGGAAACACCTTTACATCAAACATTGGTGAGGAAGGCTACGAGCATTTCGTGAAGGAGCTCCGAGCCCACATCATCAAGGGTGATATCATTCAGGCAGTGCCTTCCCAGAGAGTTGCCAGACCTACATCTCTGCATCCGTTTAATATCTACAGACATTTACGGACCGTTAACCCTTCCCCATACATGTTTTACATCGATTATCTTGACTACCAGCTTGTGGGTGCCTCCCCTGAGTTGTTGGTGAAGTCTGATGTGAATGACAAGGTGATCACGAGACCAATCGCTGGTACCATCAAGCGTGGAAAAACTACAGAGGAGGATGATAAGTTTGCCGCCCAGCTCAAGTCCTCATTAAAGGACAGAGCAGAGCATGTGATGTTGGTAGATCTTGCTAGAAACGATGTCAACCGTGTTTGCGATCCAAATACCACGAGTGTGGATAAATTGCTCACAATTGAGCGGTTCTCGCACGTCATGCATTTGGTTTCGGAAGTGAGTGGAACTTTACGTCCGGATAAGACAAGATTTGATGCTTTCAGGTCGATTTTCCCAGCTGGAACTGTTTCGGGTGCTCCAAAAGTGAGAGCCATGCAGCTTATTGGTGAGTTGGAGAAGGAGAAAAGAGGCGTTTACGCTGGTGCTGTTGGTCAATGGTCTTACGATGGAAAATCCATGGATACTTGCATTGCATTGAGAACGATGGTTGTGAAAGACGGCGTTGCATACTTGCAGGCAGGAGGTGGTATCGTCTACGATTCCGATCCTCACGATGAATACATAGAGACCATGAACAAGATGATGGCTAATAACAGTACCATCGTTGAAGCTGAGAGTATATGGGCCAGGAGGTTAAAGAATAACAACAACGAGAGTGAGGATGAGAAGGAAGACTGAGGAGTTGTATTACTTGCTGCTACAAGGTTGCTTCTATCTTTGCCTTTTTGCTGTGTTTCAGCACTTAAGCCTTATTGTCGCTGTCTTCATCTTTTTTTTTAAAGCAAATCTTCACAATTTACATTTACACTGCTTAATACAGAACAGCGTGGCTGTCCAAGTTCTTGACTGTATAGATTGAATGTAACTGTTACTATCAACTGTCAACTATATCGTATAGTTTCTCCAAGTCGTATGTTTCTCTCCAGTGGTCGCCTTTCTTCACGATGATCACCAAGATAACCATCAACACTGCCGTAATTCCCGCGCAAATTGAAAAAAGCGGACCAACGCCAATAGCTTTAATTAACGGTGCTGTTGCGAATGTAACTCCCGCCGCCATTAACTGCCTGATAAAATTATTAATGGCAACACCGGTAGCACCTCTTCCTGGCAAACAATCTGCAAGATAGGTAATGGTGATTCCAATAACGATCATCTGTGCAAATCCAAAAAGGGCCGTACCAATCAAAGGTGTCACCCAATGCTCGTGCTTATCAAGGCACCAGCCACTAATAAGAAGAGATATAGGAAGAATCACCGCGGCTGCGTAGACGTTGATACCAAATCTGGCCTCAGGTGCAACCACGCCATATTTTTTGATCTTACGCTTCAATAGATAGTCGTTGAACTTTCCTCCCCACACAGAGGCGATGAAATACGTCACTGAGTTGGGTATGTAGACCAAACCCACAAGCATTGGTCCAAAATTGTACGGTGGTCTTGAGTAGCAGTAGGTTAACGACATATTTAAGACGTATAATGCAGCAAAGCAGGGTGCTGAGTACCCAATGGTTAGTGCAACAGGTGGATATCGCAAAAACTCGAATGCTTTTAAAGGTCCCCATCCGTATATCTTAAAGTAATATCCCGCCTTCTTCCAGAAACCACCCTTTTGAACATCCTGAAGCTTTGTTATCTGCTTCTCGAGCTTCTCATCTTTATTCTTTCTTGGTTTAAGTGTTCCTGTAGTACGAACTCTGGTCAATGGTGCGGCTGCATCACTTGTTTGTAATCTATCGTTCTGTGAGGATTCCTCGTCCTCTTCATCACCGGTTTTTGTTATTGCAGAGGCTTGAACAGACAATCGTGATATTATCCTGTCAAGTTTTGTGTCTTCCTGGTCCGGATCTTCAAGATCCACCTTTGAAACTGAAGATATCGAACTTTTACGCGAGCTCAACCGCTTTAAATGTTTTGTCGGTAATCTACCTACTTCTTTTAACTTTCTTTCCTTTCCTCTCTCGTCTTCTACACCTTTACCCTTTGACTCAACATCCAAAGCGGACTTGGGTGTAACTTGGTTTTTCCGCTTTCTGAGCAGCTTTCTAATTGCATCCCTGCTTTCTTGTCTTCGAAGAGTCTCCGGAAGAAATAGAATGACCATAACAATTCCACATATTGCTAATATAACGAGAAGCCACTGAGTTGCTCTCCATCCTAGGCTTTTATTACTTGTAATAGCACCACCCACGATTGGTGCAAGGAGTGGTCCAGCAAGAACCCCGAGATAGAACACACCCATTGCAGTTCCTCTCTCGGTTATAGAGTACATATCTGTAACAGTTCCAGCTCCAACTGCCTGGACACTTGCAGCACAACCTCCGGAGAAAATCCGGAATATTATAAGCTGGACAACATTTCTGGAGAGAGCGCATCCAATTGTAAATCCCACATATAAAATAAAGCTCACAATGTAGATAGACCTCCTTCCCCATCTTTCGCTGAAATTCGACCACCACATGGGAATCACACCCAACGTGACCAAGTAGATACCCACTGCCACATTGAAAACAGAAACGGTGGTATCCAAATCATCAACAGCATTGTCCGTAGCGGGAAAAAGAATGCTTGTTCCCATAGGTCCAATCATAGCAATATATGCTATGATAAACGTGAAGAATCCACGTAAATTTCTGGGAAGCTCCCTTGCATCTTTATACTCTGGTATCAGCTCAAAGCGGCAGAGTATTCCTCTCCTTATATCATTTGGTACTATTTGTGCATCATCAAGTTCAATGTTTGTTACTTTCTTCACCAAAGATAGCTGTGTTGACACTTTCCGAAGTGCTGGTTTAGCTGCTGCCAGACCTTGTCTCTTTTTTATATCAGTATCTCCAAGATAGCCTTCCAAAGAAGAACCCCTTGAATCTGATGCCATTTTTGATTCTCCCTGTAGTGATTCTCGACCGCCTCCTGTTGCCTCCGGTTCAGCAATTAACACTGGAGTCCGTTGCTCATGTTTCAGGAATACGTTCTTTTTACCCGTCGCTTTGGTATCTGGTACAACCGATCTCACTGAATTCACATCATTTTCAAGAGATTCAGACTCTAGTGAAAGTGATGAAAGCGAATTAGTGTCATCTTCCGAATAATTTGACATGGCTGATGTTTGACTCACTTATTCAAATAAGATGTGCATCCCAGAATACGGCTAGTGCTCCTGCAGATTATTTTTTGACCACTTTTCAACGTAACTATCTACCGCTTTGTTTCCGGAATACGGCTAGTGCTCCTGCAGATTATGTTTTGACCACTTTTCAACCTAACTATCTACCGCTTTGTTTCCAGAAAAGATGATTGGCTAGAGAAAAAGAATAACCTGTAAGTTCAGTTTAGAATTTCTCAATGATGATAAGATATCAGAACTGGACTAAGAGATAAAGTTGTATAGTTGAGCAATTATCTTGATCGCTTAGGATTATAGTCTCACCTTTCCATGTACTGACTTGTAATGAAAGCAAGAAAGAAAACTATAAATGTTAGGATGGAAGGGATCTTCCTGATCTGTGGATCTTAGAAGCTACTGGGAAACAAAGTTGCTTTATATAAGCATCGCAAGAATTGAAAAAGCGCAGATACAGAATCTACCTTAATCGAAACAATAGAAAAAAGGGGAGAAGATTTTTTTTTTTGTAGAACTGCGATAGCCATCGTCTCTTCTTTTTTTCTCTCTTTTTTTTAAGATCGGCAAAAACTGGGGTAGTTAGATAGCCTATGATATGGATAGAGTAATTGGATACAAGGCCATTTCGGATGAGCCATCGACGATTTATCTTTCTTCACTTTACAGGCGACCTTCACGAGTGTGTGTATCTGAACATTTGTCTCTTTTAACCGGAGGGTTATGTGCAAATCTTACCATTGAATGACTAAATATCAGAACGTAGCCTAGATATATCCTATTTGGGACAACGTTTTCGGACAGTTGCACGCTGATTTCCGATGCCAATTTGTGGTATCAAATTTTTTTTTTAATTTTTCACACTAGCTTTCGCTTACACGGATCGGAGTACGACACACATTAGCTAAAGTCAGGAATGGTGGTTGTCTATTATTTATCAAGAAATGCGTCATTCTACTATTATTATACCTCCAGACGGCCAGCTCTTTTCTCTCCGATTGCCTTACCAGCCCCTCCAGGGAACCCAAATATCGATAACACGGCATTCATTGGTTATTTCACCCTCTCCATCCACTACGTAATACCAAGGATAGCAGGCAGCAGCAATACAAGTATGCTGAGGGTAGATCAGGACTTTCGTACCTATTGGAATGAGATCTGTTTGCTTGCTATGGTCCGAAACTGTTAAAACGCCGTGTTCCTGGCTGATACGTCCCAGGATCCAGTTTCTGTACTTTTCAGGATAGCCAATACAGCCAAATCCAGGAATGGCACCTGTTTCTCTTCCTATCCCTAGCACACCGACATTAACAAGTCCTTCTCCCGGCTCTGCGGAACCTCTGCCTGGATATGATGAGACGACTTCACCGAGAACACGGCAAGCAACGTCCTCATACTTACAGCAATTGGTTCCCACTTGCTGAAGATCGCAGAATGCGTAGTTTCCAGCGTGCAGTTCCACCTTTCCAAGCAATTTATCCTCTAGTAAATTTGCGTCAAACGAGTCGATCACATGAGCAGTAGGTGTAGCACCTATTGAAAGAACAAGATCATCTGAAATAGTACTATCAATCGTCCTGGCAATTTTGCATGCCGTGTTCACACTGTTTATCTCGTCAATCAATATCTTTTTCGCCTCCTCCTTACTATGGGATCCATATGAGTGTCCTGCATGGCAATAAAAGCCAAATAGTTCCACAGTTTGAGATGCATCCCCCTGTACAATCGAGTCGATTGTTTTTCTCAGTGCTGGAGATTCTAGCGTGAATCCAGCACGATCAGAACCCATGTTGATTTTAATGAACACCGACCATTTCTTCGAATACTTGTGTTCAAGACTGTATTTCACAATCGACTCGACTTGTTCATAATTGTCCACCATTATCCGCAAATGTTTAACCGATCTTGATAATTCCACCAATTCTTCCAATCTTGATTGCACAACAGGCATGCTAAATAGAATATCGTTTATAAGGCCCTTCTTGCATAACGGAAGTAAGTTCCATGCCTCAATTAGAGTAGAAACTACTATTCTATCTGTGTGAAAGCCGGTTTCCTCACCTAACTCCAGAAGTGTGGCTTCTGTAGTTTTGTGTGTCTTCACATGTGGTCTGAAATCAAATCCAAGAGAGGCCGTACTTTGAAGCATACCTTTACAATTATCTTTGACCTTTTGAAGACTAACAACAAAGCCAGGTGTTGGCAATTCGTCTATTCTCTTGCCTTTGAACGCATTCAAGAGCTCACCCTTATCTGCGAGTTTTGTTAGCTTATAAGGAAAAACCATTATGTATGTTGTTCGGTTGTTCTAATTTTCAATCTCTCTCAATATATTTGCAGTTAGATCAATTGTATGATTATTTAAAGTGATTCAATCTTAATTACGAAGAGTACGTACGCACTCGTACACGTAGTGAAGAATTTCATTATGTAAGTGCGCCGAGAATTGATAGGTTGCACTGAAATTTTGTGAAAAAGATAACCACCGAGAAAGCAGATCGGTCGAAATAATTATTGTTGGGTGACTATTTCGGAAAGATTAAAATCCATAAAAAAAATTAAATAATGAATACAACCGTTGCCAATCCTTTTTATCGTCCTCCCTCTTCTCTCCATGATCTTTCGACCTTCTCTCGGTTTTGCTTCTTGTAAGGATTCTCTTTCCAATAAGTCACCTGTTTTAAAAGAACGTCTAGCTGGTCTCCTTTTTGAATCGTAAAATCTTCGTCCAGACTAACTGCATATTTTCCAAAGCACATTTCGTATGGATAGTTCTCATCAACTCTCCTAAATTTGGCCAAAGTTTTCGTCATCGTACTACTTTTGTCCATACTGCCCTTCTCGTAGTCTACGTTTGGAAGTGCACATCGAATACATCTCAACGGGGCTTTGAAAGTGTGTCTGGTGCAGTTATTTGCGTTTGAAACCAGATCAAAGTCTTCATAGTAGTCTTCAGAAAATGGATAAGGAACATCCTTAATTATTAGGTTTGGCCTGAATGCGATCATTCTCAGATCATAAGATGAGTCCAGGCTTTTTTCCTTCAAAGCATCCATACTTTCGTTTGAGCATATAAGAAGAGGATAGTACGCCTGGAAAACTGTTGATATTTTTCTCTGCTTTGGCACACCCACTGTGCATGGTTTTCCCTTTATAGAGCATAAAAGTTTGGTATTTTCGGGTAGGTTCATCTTTTTTTTCAATGATTATGGAAGAGCAAACTTATCCAAGGAAATTCCTCTTATGTACGATGCATATGACTTGATAGTAACTTCCTTTAAGCCATTGCTACTCCATTGGTTTATAAAATGTTCATCTACCTCTGGTGGCAATGAAAAGGTCTCTTTTTTGTCAGCCGTCCATGAATATATAAACTGATCATGATTTTCATCATATTCAACTTTGAGAAGCGCCAATTTTGGTGATTTGTTCAATAAGATGATTTCGTAGTAATCCTCTTCCTTATTATAATAACCCAAAAGATATTGCCTGTCTCCTCTTAACCCATATTGTTTCATAGTCCATTTTGTGACTTTCACACCCGCACTTGCTTCTTTCATGGGGTAAACTATCATGTAATCAACGCGGCCGCCAAAAGAGCCTTTAAATTTGGACGAGATTAACCAATGAATGGCATGCCAAAGCTTTGCCTTTATGACTTCATTTGTATTAAATAATATCCGGAGTGTCTCCTTTCCTGTGAATTTATACCCTGTATCTAGAACTCTGGTTATTGATTGGCTTGAAATGGTAAGGAGAGCACTCACTGCGGCTAACACAGCTAATGAGTAATAGAGTATGATCATCTGTTATGTTTGAGTGAATGCAATGTTATAAATACAACAATATGATGACAATGTATATGCCACCCTAAGATAAAAATTAACGCGATTGAACTACTTCATATGCATCGAAAATAGATCGCAGAACTGGCCATTTAAATACCAGGAGTCCGAAGAAGAAAGACGCAACTTAATTATTTACAAAAAATGAAAAAAAAAAGTGGACGCTAATGAATCGCATTGAATCATCTATACAATAGTTTCTGATCTGCATTATTGACGTGACGCTCTAAACGAAACTAGCTTTATTTAAAGGTGATTATACACATTTGTATTCTTTTCACACGCATCTTTGTTTGGAAGGTTCAAATGGCATTATGGCACTCACGATTGCCAATGACCCAATTAAAGCACCGCACACCCAAATTGGAACTGAAGAACCAGATTTGGAACCAAACCAGTAGATGACAGGAGAAAATGCGCCTGCAACTCTCACACACACCATGCACAAAGCCACACCGGTAGTTCGGCATTTAGTTGGGAAGACTTCTGGCGTGTATGCGTACAAGCATGAATAGTATATATTGATGAAAAAGTAGGTAGCAGAACCGAAGCCAGCGTCGGCTGCTGCTGTTCGACACGTTGTATACCCAAAGAGAACAGCCATTGAGGCTATTGCACCAAAAATCATTGTTCCTTTTCTTCCAACATGTCTCATTCTAATCATTCTTCCTGCTAATATAGGGCCGAATATGCCAACGGCATTTTCAATTGTTCCATTCCTATAAGTGATATAGGTGGAGTTCAACTCGTTCGATGAGCCATGCTCAGAAATGTAAATGTATAAGAAGTTATAAAATGTAGAATAGGAGACACCAATCAAAGTCCAAGAGACCAGCAAAAGGATAGTTGACTTGGTGACTTTCTTTGACTTGAATAATAGCTTAATATTAATCTTGATGGTTTTCAAAAGCTTTTTGAAGGAATATCCGTTCTTCTGTGTGCTGTAATAGTCCTGTCGGATTTCACCACACTTCTGCAAGTCCTCTAACGTAAGCGAACACTTCCTGCTATACTTTTTTGCATATTCCCTGAGAACGTTGTATGCTTCCTCATCTCTACCATTAGAAACCAAAAATTTAGGAGTTTCCTGAAGTCTAAGAACAAACAAACGAAGGAGTGCTCCTACTAATACAATCGCAGAATTCACATACCATGAATATCTCCATCCACGATTGACGGCAGAAAAACAATGATCCTCATCTTTACATGAGTAATTTGGAATGAATGCCCATGAAAGCAAAGAGACAAGGGTCTGTCCAATTCCCCACCAAAGAGCCATTGACGTGTTGAGATATTGATATTTGCTGGGGAGGTATTCTAAGAACACTGAAACATCTGTTCCAAGATTTCCCATTGCACCCAACAAAGATAAAAAGTAGAATATCACGTACATGGCATAGCTACTGGTTCCACCAGTAAAGAATCCAAATATTGCAGTCATTAAAAGTGATGTATTGAAGCACAACTTTCTTCCAATCAAGTCAGCACCTAATCCAAAGATAAGAACACCACAGATCATAGCGCCATATCCAATTTGTGTAGCCACTGGGTATCCTCCTCCTTTCATTTGAAGATCAACATATTTGTGAACTGAAGACTGGATCATGGACATTTGCGAATCGGCAGAATACCCAAAACCAGCAATGCAGAAGAGTTTCACGTGCCACCATGTGAACCCTATCTCGTCAATTGCATTGTTGATTAGATGAATTTTCTTAGAAAGAGCAGGATCATCATTTTCAACCTCCACCATATCAACTAAAGTCTCATCCTCACTGGAGGAAGTATCTCCATGAGCTTCAATATCTGAGTCCACTGCACATTTTTCGTTGAATGATGGTCTCTTTCCATCAACCTCTAAGGCATTTATTTTAAAATCATCCGTGGCCATTTTGATATATTTTATTTTGGTTGGTTCAATTATTCCAGAAAGAAGAAATTATGGTATATCTGGATAATTTTCAAAGAACTAACAATTTTATGTCAAATTCATTGCCAGATCTTCCTTGCAATATTGTTTCGTTGGAATGTCATAAGGGGAAATCCCGCTCAGGATGTTGAGCTCTTTTATATCCCCTGATCCCTTCAAAAAGTTGAAGTGCATAACACCATTTATTATTATTGTTTTTTTGTTTTTTGTGTTTTTTTGACACTCCTTGTAATTTTGAGATTAAATCAAGCGTGTTGGGTACGAAATGAAAAAAATTAAGTTGTAGTTTCCCTTTGAGATTAAATCAAGCGTGTTGGGTAGGAAATCAAAAAAATTAAGTTGTAGTTTCCTGATATGTGCATCTCCAAATTAGATTTGAACATTTTGAACACATGTGCCATCGCGCACGCTTTTAAAATTAAGCACATGCAAAGCTGGGGGAGTAGGAAAAAGAGACAGAGATTGACCCCAATTATGCACGTGAATTCATTTGGATATCCTGTTTGCTTGAAACTAGTCTTGAGCTTAATATTGTAATAGACTGATTACCCCGAATTTCTATCGTTCCCTAAAAAAGCATTGGGCTGTGGGTTTCCGATTGTGGGTATTCCCGGCGCTTAACTTTTTTAGGCCGTTTGATTGATATTGGGAATCTACATATTATATTGTTCTCACCTTGTAGGGTTATTCTTTCGATATGACCAATATTCATTTTGTGCTTTGCATGTGTTTTTGTCCATCATGAGCTTTCGCACGATCCCTCTACAAAACTATGTATCTTTCTTCTTACAATCTCGTATCGAAATACTGTAAGGAAAAATGTAAGGAGTAGCAATAGTCTATAATGTCCGGTTTATAGGAACTCGTATTTGCTTATTATGGGCATATATTTTCACAATGTTACTTATTTTACCCCTATTTTAACTAAATAAGAGGTTGGTAATTTTAGATACTGAATACAGTTTAGACATGGGGCAGTCTACTAAATAAGAGGTTGGTAATTTTAGATAGTGACAGTTGAGACTTCTACATGGGGCAGTCTCTAATAATTGAATTCTAAGTCACTGTGTTAAATTTACAGTGAATTTTATTATTTTCTACCCTGCCTTATTTTAATGCTTCATTATAATGTGAAGATGGCATAAATGGCTTGTTTTCATGTTATTACAAAACACACTAGTTGATTCATTTGATAGCAGATAGAGTAATATATAGTAACTTGCACAACAAATTGGAATAAGGCGAGATAAAAATGTGTTTTATTTGCAGAAAAGTGAGATAAATCATTATATTTTGGGGTCTTTAAAGCATTTATTTTTCAAGCTACTGTAATAATAAGATGCTATCTATGGCTTTAAATTAGCACATCTGTATGGTGTATGAGCTAGGTTTTCTTTCCTTCTTATAAGATTTCTCTCTAAATTTTGTTTTATCTTAGTATAAGTAAAGTATCTAGAGTTTCTAGTCTACACATACGTAGACGAAATAGTTACTTTCATTCAAAGAAAAAATAAGAGAAAGTGATTTATGCTCAAAGACACAGTAAGCCTGAGAATTGTGATGACAAACTTTAACACATTATCAAATTATAGCTTTATTTAATTAATTTGTTGAAGATATATATACATATGTCGAGCTTTGAGCATTTTATAACTAAGACAATTTTTGGGTCAACCATTAGGGGTAACACTCAAACGAATCTAGCTAATGTGAATCCAATATTTTATTTCGATTAAATCTAGAAATGTTTTTGCAGTATATTCACTTTTTTGTCAAACATGTAATGATATATTAAATTTATATGGTTTGAGATCTCCATCTACTTGTGATGATCCACTTAGACGATGATACAGTAACTAGGTGTTAAAGTTAATAGTACCAGTTTTTTTGATTTATTCGGTATCTATTGCAGTATATAAAATATGTGTTTATTTGATAAGATGTACAAGGGTTTAACTCCGCTTTATATAGTTTGAATAAAGATGTTACTCTATTGTTACTCAATTGTACTATTTCGACATTAGGTTATAGTCAATTTCTTCTACCATGTAATCATTCATAACTGATGAATATTAAAGGCATTAATAGCTTCACACATTCCTATCAAATCTATATTCATCCATCTTAGATAACGGACTTCACCATTGTGTCAGATTCTCTACTGCTATTATTTACTGCTAGATTATTTACTGCTAGATTCTTATTAAACTCTCTTAAGACAGAGTGAGATAGCTATAGCCCCGGAGTAATTAATAAAGTCTTTTTCTCTTATCCAGTTCTGTTAAAAAGAGTGAGAAAGCCTTAGTTCAGGAGTAACTCATAAGGTTTCTCTCAAAACTCCCATATTAAGCTTTATCAAAAATAAGTTAAAAAGCTATATTAAAAAACCAAGTATATTACTAAGATTGAAATGATATTCAACATTTTTGAAGTCTGTGAGGGATCGAAAAAGGAATAATCACGTGTTATGCAAATGATTACGTAAACTAATATGCGAATGGAAAAGAGCGAATTCTTGATGAAAGTAAGCAACCAAATGGAAATATTTTAATGAGCAAAAAATGAGTGAATATTAAATATGAGTCTTTAGCCTT
>MDSB01000002.1:231654-318743 GCA_001754015.1 Brettanomyces anomalus
AAACTCGTAAAAGGTCCCATAGTGTAGTGGTTATCACTTTAGATCCTGATTCTGGAAACCCCGGTTCGAATCCGGGTGGGACCTTCTTTACTTTTTTCTTTCTGTCATCTGAATTGAGATGAGTCTTTTTTTTTTTTTTTTTTTTCAAAGCAATGCTCCGGCTCAGGAGAAATATTCAGGGCGACGCAAACAGGTCAGCTGGAAAATTTGTACGACTCACAACTGACCCTTACATATCCTTGGGCTTACTTTCAAGAAACTGCGGAGTGCACAATACCCAAGGACATATATAATAATGAGCAGCCCACTATCACAGACATATAGATCCACTCGTTCGAGCACCTCAGAGTCAAGATCATTTGAGTCAGCTGTTATTAGAGGATTAGCAGAGGATGGTGGTTTGTTCGTACCATCGCAAATCCCAAAGGTTCCAGCCAACTTTTTGGAGGAGTGGTCGAAGTTGAGCTTTCAAGAGCTTGCATTCAAGGTGATGAGGTTGTATGTGAGTGAAAAGGAAATCGATGATGCTGATTTGACTGACTTGATCAAGAGAGCTTATTCGAAGTTCCGCTCAGAAAAGATCACTCCGCTTGTGAGAATCGACTCAAAACCCAATCTTTACTTGCTTGAGCTCTTCCATGGTCCAACATATGCCTTCAAAGATGTTGCTTTGCAGTTTTTGGGTAACTTATTTGAGTACTTTTTACAGAAGAAAAACAAAGGACTACCAGCAGGTGCTAAGCATGATCACATAACTGTTGTTGGCGCAACTTCAGGAGATACTGGTGGAGCAGCTATCTATGGTCTTCGTAACAAGAAGGATGTTTCAGTGTTTATCCTCTATCCAACAGGTCGTGTTTCACCTCTTCAGGAACAACAAATGACAACTGTCCAGGATGCTAATATTCATACTTTGTCTGTCAAGGGAACTTTTGATGACTGTCAGGCTCTCGTGAAGAGTGTGTTCAGTGACAAAGAATTTAATGACAAAAACCATGTGGGTGCCGTGAATTCGATCAACTGGGCTAGAATCCTTGCACAGATCACCTACTACTTCCATGGTTACTTCCAACTTTACAGAAGCCTTCCTGAGGCTGAGAGAAAGAACCTTAAGGTGAAATTTGTCGTTCCAAGTGGAAACTTTGGTGACATCCTTGCTGGATTCTATGCTAAGAATATGGGTCTCCCTATCGAAAAGCTTGTTGTCGCTACCAACGAGAACGATATTCTTAACAGATTCCTTCAAACAGGTACGTATGACAAGGCTCCAGTTAGAGCTACATACTCCCCAGCCATGGATATCTGTGTTTCTTCTAACTTCGAAAGATTCCTTTGGTATGTGGTCAGAGCTACAAGTGCCGAGAAGGATGACCTTAAAACAGGAGAGAGCGTCAAGAAGTTTATGGATGAACTCTCTAAAGATGGCGTGTTTAAGGTTTCGCCGGAGACTTTGAAGTTGGCACAGTCTTTCCTCTCTTCTGGATCCGTTACAGACGATGAGACCGTCAAGACTATTAGATCCACGTATTTGGACACCTCAAACAAATACATCCTGGATCCACACTCTGCCGTTGGTATTACCGTTGCAGAGAGAACCCTTGCAGCAGATGGTGAGAAGGAATCACCATACAAGTACATTTCGCTTTCAACTGCTCACCCTGCCAAGTTTTCTGAAGTTGTTAACAAGGCTCTTGGTGACGTCAAGGGCTACTCGTTTGAGAAGGACGTTCTTCCTGAAGAATTGCACAGGTTGGCTTCATTACCTAAGAAGATCAAACACATAGATGCTGTCTCTTTGAAGACAGTTGAGAGTGCTATAGAGGAAGAGCTTGCAAAGGAAAATTAATACCAGTTATTTTTTTTTAGTATTTGACGAAACTAATCAACTAAAAAATATAATGTAGCTGTTACCTGCCTGTTTACCGTGATTTAGAGTGCTTTATAAATAAGAAACAGATTATGTCTGGTTCGCAATCGTTTGGCGCTTAATCCTAATCCTTGCTCAAATACAAGAAATAGATTGGTTGTCTGGTTCGCATACCGTTTGGCGCTTAATCCTAATCCTTGCTGGATTTAGTGAGGTGGAGAAATTATGTTGGAAATGTACTTTTAATTTTTAATTTTTTTTTCTTTCTTTTTTGGCGATGATTTTTTTAGGCCGCGTAATCATTGATTAGTTGAAATTGTTTTCTTTCTATTTCTTGTTTCTAGCCTTTTTGCTTTGTGATTTAACCATCCAAAGTACATTTTAAACGTACAATAGCGTGCCATGACATCAAGATATAAGCCAAAAAGAGTGGCAGAACACATTGCACATGGTGCTAATGGTAGAAACGTCCCAGTCCAAGGCCAAGCACTACCAAGGGCACAAAACAGGGTAATGCCATCGGTTCATTTAAAGCCAACAGACATTACATTATCAAGGTCGCTGGAGAAGAAATTCCCTGAAAAAGTAAAGCTTTTTGACAGGCTAAAGAGCAAGGAGAGACAATTAGACCTTATGATAAACAAGAAGTTGTTGGACATTCAGGACTATCAGCAGTCGATAGCTGGGGGTTTTACGCAGGAGGATATAAAAGACACTGATATTTTGAGAATTTTCATTTACCACACATCGCAAAACCAACCATGGCAGATAGAACAGCAGAAACAACAGGCATCGTCATTGGCGAAAGGTGAGAAGATAGAAAAGGACACAAAGGATCCAAGCTGGACACTTCGTATCGAGGGAAGATTACTAAATGAGAAAGAGCCGGTTTCTTCGCCAAAGCGCAAGAAATTTAGCACATTTTTGTCGTCCATAAGTGTGGAATTACGAGCAAAAGATGGAAACGACAAAGATTTGGCTATCAAGGCAATTGCTTCTGGAGAAAATAAAGATACCAATGCTAGAATCATTGAATGGCATGATGACCCAGCTATCCCTGAAGCAGAGAGAATCAGAAAGCAATTTGATGGACTAGACATTTGCAGGGGAGGATCGTCAATTCCACAAAGTGAAGTTCCGGATGGAGAAACGGTCGATTCCTCTGAGAAAGAGATAGTTGCAAACATTGTGATCCAGCCAAAGATGTATCCAATCAGATTGCAGGTTATGAACGAACAACTTGTGGAGCTTTTGGGATCGAGTGAAATTACACAAACCGAATGTGTTCACCGGCTCTTCAACTATGCCAAAGTAAACAACTTGTTTGAGGTCGAGAACCCACAGAAAGCACAGCAGCAACAACAGCAACGTGTACAAAACGACGATAATGCGGATACTTCATCGCAAGCTAAAGTTGTGACAATCAAGGCTGATGATTTGCTTTACAGGATATTTGGACAAAACAGGTTGACGCTTTCTAAGATGATGGAGCTGCTCAGCACCAGGCTTCTAAAGCCAATAAAGCCAATTAGGCTTCAGTACAGCATCAACACTCTTCGCAACACCACTTTGGGAGACATTGTGATCGATCTTAAAGTGAACTCCAAGCTGACGGACCCGAAGATCAAACCAGGAGCTACTGTGCTTGCTTCGATTAACAAGCTTTTGTCGGAGCATGTCATGAACAAGAAGTCGCTTGAAGAAATGGCACGGCTAAACGAGGGTTTAAGGCTAAATATACAGGCATTGAATTATTCGAAGATGAAGTATGATTTCTATAAGAAACTGAGTGAGGATCCCGTGAGATTCTTAAAGAAGATTTTGAAGCGCAATGAAGAATACTTGAAGATATTGTCTAGCGATTCAGTTTCTTTCGGTGCAAATGGTATGATTGATGAAGAGATAGTTAGAAGATCTGACTTTTACACGGACGAGTTCTTGAAGCAGCACATAAACATTCTTTTGAATGGCGGACGGATATGAACTACGTACTCTTTTTGGTTTCCATTTAGTCTTCATTTGTATACTTATTGTAATGTATCTTTTTTTTTTTTAGTGAAGCTCTGATGCCTCCGTAATAACATACTTTCTTATTTAGCCTCTCGTGCTTAAAAGTGGGCTGTTTGCTGAATCAACCGCTGCATCCAAGGCTTTCCACCATGCCAGTTTGAACTCAGGACTGATTTGGCAGGCAATAGCCTCAAATGTGGGGAAAAACTCAACTTCCGCGCTGGAATGAGCTTTAAACCATCCACTTTCACATACTTGGACATTCACCTTGACATTGTTGTGTGTTTCGTTATCATCTAACAAGGTGAGGGAAAGTTGATCGTGTCCATTTTGATCAGATGTCAATTCTATAGCTTTGAAAAACTTGCCTGACGGTTCTGCATATTCATTGAATATTTGCAAGTACTCTGCACCACAATCCATTATATCTGATCGATGTAGCCGAATTCTTAGGGCATTCTTTTGAGTACGTGTATCTCTTCCGATTACCAAAGCTACGGTTATGAAAATTTCAACACGAGAAGTCTGAAAAAAGAGACGCGCTAGCAAAAAAAAATATATATATTATTTCACTCTCTAACGTTGATCAAATTTAACATTATATTACGTGTTGCTATACGGTCACATTCTTAAGCTTGACTGCATATATCGAATTACGTTGATATCATATACCTTCACAACGTGGAAGTACTTATAACACTACCTAGCGCCAAATAGATTTTCAAGGTCACAATAATACTCTTGATTGGAAGCACTTATAAAACTACTTAGCGCCAAATATATTTTCAAGGTCACAATAATACTCTTGATATCGCTTTTTTTCCCGTAATATGAGTGCTGAACAGGCTAAAGAAATGAAAGTGGAAGGAACATCGCCTATAATAGAGACCAAAGCTACAGAAGAGGATAAAAGGAGGGAAGAGGAACTGAAGATTGTGGAAGAGTATAAACTCTGGAGGAAGAATTGCCGATACATGTATGATTTTATCAGTGAAACAGCATTGACATGGCCTTCATTATCTATTCAATGGTTACCATCAGGAACATTCGAGAATAAGATGAAGGATACAAAATATGCCACAACGAGGAACCTTCTTTTGACCACCCACACCTCAGGGGAAGATACAGATTACTTAAAGCTTGGATCGATGCAATTACCCAAAAGCATATTCCCGGATGGAAGGAAGATGAGTCCTGAGGAAATGCAAACTGTTAATTCTCGTTTGAAGATCTCAAAGAAATACGTACAAGATAGTGAGATCAACAGGGTGAGATATATGCCCCAGGATCCGCACTGTATAGCCACTATAAAAGGCGACGGAAGCTGTTTAGTTTATTCTTTGGATGCAAAAATGGGTCTAGAATCATCCACAAAACTTGTTCATCATAAGGAGAACGGGTTTGGGCTATGCTGGAACCCAAATGTGAAAGGTGAGCTTCTTACTTCTAGTGATGATCACACGGTAGCACTTTGGAACTATGAAAGACCAGAGAAGACACCAGAAGAAACTGAAATAAAGCCGGCTGAAGTTTTCAGTTACCATAAGGATATAGTTAACGATGTGAGATGGCACAATTTCTCTGGGAATACATTTGGATCTGTTTCAGACGACCATATGTTTGCATACATGGATAAGAGAGCAAAAGAACCCACAATTCTTACTCGTTTGAGTGAGCAAACCTCGTTCAATACCCTCTGCTTTTCTAAATTCTCCAAATATCTCTTTGCATTGGGAGGTGAGGATTCAAACGTGTACCTATACGATCTCCGGAACACCAGCAGACAATTACATGTGATGATGGGCCACAAAAAGCCTATAACAAACGTGGAATGGGATCCATTCCATGAAAACGTCATTGCCTCGTCATCTACAGACAGAAGAATTATTCTCTGGGATATTGACAAGATTGGCGAGGAACAGCAACCGGACGAGGCAGAAGATGGCGTTCCAGAGCTTATCATGATGCACGGAGGACATACAGGTGGAGTGAACGATTTCCAATTTAGTGATGAAATCCCATGGTGTATTGCAAGTTGTTCTGATGATAATATTGTCCATGTTTGGAAAGTGAGTCGTAAAGTTTTAGAGGAGAATGGCGAGCAAGGCTATAACATTGCAATTCCAGACAATTTGGAGTGAACTGACATCTGTCTAGTGTTATGTTATGTACAATATGTTGAATAGTATGGAGTTTGTTTTGTAATCGTTACTTAGTGGTTAATCAATAGATCTCTTAAAGTCAATCGTCGCGTCTATACAGAGTGAAATACTTTTTTTCGGGTTCTTCTCCTATCCCTTCTTTTCTTTTTCTCTTTTGGATGTAAAGCTTCTTCCATCATATTTCAGAAGATACCATCATCTGGACTGTTAACTGCAAAAGTCAAGCGAATAAGAGACAAGCAATCTAAATTAACAAGGATGCTTCGCTGCTTTACGTCACAAACCAAAAAACTGCTTTTGCGGTCCTTTTGTACAAAGACGAATGTTCATAGTAAGTATTAGACTTGTGTTAATTGCATGTGGATCAACTAATGTACTAACCAGATACATTTTCCAGGTCAAAAAATGATAGTATTCGAACAACTAGCACCTAAGAGGGATGGGGAGAAACTAATGTCATACGTCAAAAGCTCGCAGTACCAAAGACTGGATCCAGATGGACTCAAAAGGAAGTTATTAAGTGCAGAAAACCCATCTAGACTTAGAGCAGATGACATAGTGACGATCGTTTATAAAGATCAGAAACCGATCACAGGCCAGATATTGGCAATAAAGAGACAGGGGATATCATCAGATATTCTAATTAGAAACAAGGTTGGTGGTGTTGGTGTAGATATATCCATTCCTTTATTCCATCCTAATATTCTTCGTGTTGATGTTGTCAGAAGACCAATCAAGTATAGACCAAGAGCAAAGCATTATTACATCAAGGGCTCACGTTTGGATGTTGGTGAGATCGATAAAGCTCATTAGTTGTGCTGCCTTCTTCACATACTGCGATACTCTGTATATATTAAGCAGGTCAACATACTTCGATCACCAGATCTCTCAAGCACTTTGGTTGGCCTATTCTACACTTCTCTTTTATATAAATTCAATGGAGTTGTGTTGCATTCTTTTTCGTTCAATTACCCGGGCAAAAGCATAAAATAATTAACATTCAATGAGGAGTATTTTTTTTTTCGGCCCGCCTGTAATATATACTGTCCATATAACACAGAAAGAAGAAGCGTTTGCGTCTATTTCATCTACATTAACATATTATTGATCCTAGATTCTGCAATTATATTTAGGTACAAACAATGTATTACAACAATTGTGCAATTGTTCAATATCTTGTGACGATCCGGCGCTAAAAGTAGTGCATATTGAAACGGATCGATAAATTGTGGAGTAAGAAGGGTAAGCACAGCGAAAAAAAAAAAAAACGGAAATGGAGGAAAAAATATCTACGACCGATCCTCGAAAATCGTACTTTTTTCCATTTCATATTTTTCTCCAACTAGCAAACGCACTTCTCCAATTTAGCTGAACTGGACATACATGTCGTTCCATACTACATGAACTTTAAAAAAAAAAAACTTTAAATATATATACATATATACCATAGATCAGTGCGTATAGTCCAAGATGATTGCTCTCACGATTGCAATGCTTTTTGGTATGGCATCTGCTGCAGATAGCAGTAGTGCTTCCAGTTCTGCAACTTCTATTGCTGCAGAAGCCACTGCCTCAGAAGCCGGAAGGTTGACATACGAGAAATTGGCACAAATGCCATTGAAGGAAAGGCTTTTGGCATATCCATGGCAGCTTGAGAGATACTCAGTTGGCTTTGTTCTTGTATTCTTGATTTTCTTCACTTTAGGCTCTAGATATAACCGCAAGATGGTTGACAAATTTGTGAATGCACTTTTGCCAGTCTTGAAAGACAACTTTTTCCAAGTTGGTGTTACTAGGTCGAAGCTATTGGCACAGGATGATCAGCAGCATTTTACCTTGTACGCCTCTGGCAGATTGAGAGTGGAATCCATGACCTCAAAGATCGTTTTGCAAGCCCGTCAAAACCCAATGATGTGGGTCATGGAATACGGAACTGGTTTCTTCTTTGACTCCATTCCTTATCCTGAGGACAAGGTGATGATTGAGTTCAAGTTGGATGATGATGCTTCGTCCAAGTTTGTCAATTTCATCTGGGCCATCGTTACCAAAGATCACATGAATGATTACAGAAAAGAGAACTACTATCTCTCGCTAACCAAAACTGCAGAGAGCCCAGATCTTCCTTCCGAATACGTGTTCATGAACGAGGTTCCTGAAATGAACAAAGTCTTGTACGTGAAGAAGTTCCACTCCCTTTTGAACAAGACCAAAAGCTTCCTCAAGTTTTTTGCTATTACTGATCAGTCTTCAGAAAAACCAGAACATCTCTCTGAGTTGAAGCCATCAAAGAAGTTTGTTTTACAGATGTCTTTACCAAAGAGTGATGCCGAGCTAGCTGCAATCAAGGAATTTGTTACGTTCTTGTTGAACGAGTTCATCGATTATGTGTGTAAGAAGGCTACTTTCAGACCAGAGTTGATCAAGAAATGTAAGAAAACGAGGGAAGTGGAGTACTCTAAGTTACAGAAAATTCTTGACGAAGAGCGTAAGGAGAAACTGAACAGTGATAAATCTGAAAAGGAGAGAGCACGTATATCGAAGTTGAGTCCAAACCAACAGGAAAAGCTTTTGAAGAAGCAGGAGAAGAGGAAGCAAAGAAGAGCAATGAACAAGCAGAAGGTCCATATGTAAGTAACGCCGTTTAGTTTAAGGTGTACCGAATATAATATGAAGTTATCATCTAACTATTTGACTGAAAGAGAAAGGAGTTATGCATCCGGTGGAGTATGCTGAAAGTGATGTACATACGATGTTAAATGTTGCAAAGACGTGCAGTACGTATCCAGTGGCAAGATGCAAATTGTATAATGCGTAAAGTAAGTTATGGGTATAATGCTAAGCAAAGAGAGTATGAGGTACATTAGGTAAGTAATCATCGTTGCGGACCGCTCAATACAACCGCTTCCCTGTAAGCTTGTAGATCCTGCCAACAGGAGTATTGAAGCACTCAAGTAAACCTGAACCAACCATTACACTAAGCATCCAGGTTATGTTAAGGCCTCGCATACGGCGATAAACGAGCGTGTCCCTGCTATATTTTTCGACAAGGTGCTTTTCCAAGACCTCATTCTGATGATAACTCTGGCACAACTTGGACACAAATCTGATCCCAACCTTGATTATCTTTAGGAAGGGCCCCAAGTTAGGCAAACTAATATTGTAAACATTGGAACGAGACACACTTCCAGATTCGAAGCCTCCACGTCCTCTGGATATAGTGAGGAATCCCAACTGAACCAACCTATTTGCGTCCAAATCGTAGCGAGAAAGAATAGAAGAATCTATCTGCAACACATTGGGATAATCCTGTATGAGCTTAATAAAAGCATCTCTGAAATCAGTCTCGTCTATCGAATCCGTTACCACCTTTATGAAGTCGTCGTATAGGATAGCTAACCGAAATCGGAAGTTCTCGTTATTAAGATCTATCATCTTAATGTTTCCTGAGGTGATCAACTGTTCCACACTTTGGTCGATGTACGTCTCACAGCTGCGGTTTGGGAGAATGCAGTATAATTGATCGACAATGACTAGTTGCGGGAAGTTGTGGTTGAACTTACGAAAAAGCCGCTCTTTGTTGATCATGGATGCCTCAAACTGAAGCTTATTCAAGAACTTGATCGTACTTAGTATGATCCGCTGGTTTGCCTGTGTCTGATCATCTGCCAAATTAGTGCCAACTGTAAAATTCTGAACCTTTAGCTTTGAGAAGTTCGGATATCGTTCAAAGATATTTACATTGAGATAGTCTTTGTGGCTGAGATCGACCTGAGGATCCGCTGTATTCATCTTTTTCTGGGTTTTTGCTTTAACTTTGCCTCCTGCTGGTATCTTTTTGCCTCTTCGTCTTGACATCAACTCAAGCTTTGCGCGGAGAGAACTGGCTGGCATATTTTGAGATTGATGCTTCTGTAGTAAGCTGGAAGCTATGTATGTGAGTTAAGCTGTTGAATATAATTCTCAGTCAATAATTATGGTAGGCAATTGGAAACTAAAAAAAAGTCTCTGCTATAGTAGCATCTAGGGTGATAATGGATAGCTAAAGTAATTAGTATGTATTCTATTTTTTTCCCTACCTGGAACATCTTATTGCGACTATTACATTTTCTAACATCTTCTTACATCTTACCACATTTTCTTATTATTATCATCATCATATCTTATTCCTCACTATATTTGTTTCATCTTACTCTTCACTATATTTTTATTTCATCTTACTCTTCACTAAATCTTTAATTCATCTTACTCACCACATCTTTAGTTCCTCCTACACAAAACCCTCAGATCAATTCAGCTGGACGTAATTTGAAGGGAAAACACCCGTGGCCCCATTATGTGAGCCGGTCCACCAGCCATTCTGACCAGCTGTCCTATCAATAATAACAATTTTATCGCCGGTCTTAAAGCTGAGGTCACCAGCAGCCTGTGCGGTGTAATCATACAACGCGGTACAGAGTTCCTGGCCCGTGGCGGCGGAAGACGCCGGTGGGGTTGCTGCCGTGTAAGCAGGAGTTGCCGCGGTGTAGGCAGGAGCAGTAGCAGTGTATGCAGGGGCGGAAGCTGCAGCTGCAGGAACAGCACCAGGGCCGGCCGGGTTCTTCACGTCAGCAGGGTAGCCGTAGTTTCCAGCGGTGGACGAAGGTGGCGTTTGCACGGCCTGCTGGCCATATGCTGGGGTTTGTCCGTAGGCTGGAGCTTGTCCGTAGGCTGGAGTGGCCGTTTGCTGTCCATACGCAGGTGCTCCAGCTGAAGCTTGTCCATACACAGGTGCTCCAGCTGAAGCTTGTCCGTACGGCGAGGCAGCAGCCTGGGTTCCGTAGGCAGGAGGCGCTCCGGAAGCACCGGGCTCTCCATAGGGCGAGCCATGCTCCATTGCTAACCTCTTCTTGGTGGCGTCAAGCTTCGACCTGGAATAAGAAAGCTTGAAGTGAGTGATGCTAATGGCATCGGCTTGCTCTTCGATGTTTCCACGTTTGCGCTGGAATGATTCCAAGATGTCCGAGGAGAGGTCAAAGTACGGAATCTTCATCTCCTCCATACGGCTGGAAAGCGTGTAGAAGACGTTGAGCTGCATGTAGTAAAGCGAGATGAAAAGCGGCTGGATGAACTCGGCCTGCATTTTGAATAACTCCGGGAGCTCGTTCTTCATCATCTCGTTGTAGTAATCATACTCCTGTTGTGCAATGGCCACGTCATTCTCCGCCTTGTATATCTTCTCCTCATACTTCAGAGCCTTTGTCTCATCTTTCTTAGATGCCTTATCCCTCTTCTCCTGGAATTTCGTCAACGAATTTTGAAACCTGTCCAAGTCCAACTGCTTATGTGCTCTCTTGACCGACATCTTCCGGATTGCTTGGATAATCTTGAGGAGTTCTTGTGCTGGTTGCACGATCTTTGTGTCAATGAGGTCTAAATCTGGCTTCAACGTCTCCTTTAGCTCACCCATGAGCTCTCCATACTGCTCACAAGCCTCAATACCCTCTGGGTTCCCCTCAGGTGCTTCCGCGTTGTCAACCTGGCTCAGCCCGGTTATTGGCTTGTAAACCTCCTTGATGGCTTGTGCAAAACCTATCTGATGCTGCAACATATCATCAACTGCTTTATGATATCTCTTCGACTCCGTGTTCAATCTCTTCGTTTGTGCCTCCAATTCTTTGAACCGCGATTCCGCATCTTCGTACACTGGATCCTTTGTCTGCTCCCCCATGTTAAACTTCTGTCTCAGAGTTTGAGGCGCACGGGCCACTGCTTTTTGAAATCCTTTGAATGACATTTTGTGTTATAGTTCAGAGCCTCTTTTCCGCCGTATTTTGGAGGGTTGACCACTCACTGCTCTCGTTCCCACGTAAAGTACGGAAATATAGCTCTTCAGTATTGTGAAAGAAAAGGTTCAATAAAGAAGGAAGATAGAAGTGCACGTAAAATGTTAGAGACGGGCAAGAAGCGAAGAAGGGGGGAAAATTCGTAGATAAAATAGTGTGGTAGCACTGGCCGAGCTTACGGAATAGTGGGCAAAGCAAATGAGAGTGACCGGACGGCCTATGTTATTTGGCTGCTCCTCCCCTACGACAGAACGGAAAAAAAAGATTTTTGGATTAAGGTTGACTACTTTTTTTTTTTTTTTTATTATTACTTCTCACTTTCTCCACGTCTCACCGTTCGCTCAATTGCTCCAACTCAATTACTTAACAAATCAACCAAAATTGTAAAAGATGCAGAAATCTGGTTCACGTATTTTGGTTATTTTTTTGTGATACGCATATCTTGGACTGAGGAGTATGTTTCGATTGAGACTCTTCCCCCATTTCAAGAGTACTTGAATCAAAATGCCAAGCGTATATTAAATCGGAAGTTCTCCGCAAGTTAAGTTTTCCTCCCTACCACCATCATTCACGCATCCCTACACCGCATGAATGGTTATGGCGATGGAGTGAGGCACACTAAATTGCGTACATCCACGTTCAGGTTGTTTGAAAGTACTCTGCACTAATTGCAAAGTACACTTGCAAAGCTAAAGAAACGAGTTTTATTCAGTTAATCTGGAATAAAAATCTAGTTTTACCATAGTACGTTGGCATGAAAAGAAAAAAGAATAGAACCCATACAAAATAAAGAGAGCAGAGTGCTACATAAAATTCTGGTCGTATCCGGGCGCAGAAAAAAAAAAAAACCAAACAAAAAAAAAGTTAGTTGAATGAAAAATTCAGAATGGAAAAAATAGATGACGAAACGTTCAGAAAACCTAAGGGCAAAAACCTGTAGAGAAACTATTTATAAAGCGTAAGGTTGAATCATGTAAATTAAGCACAAGTTGTGGTGTCAATTTGAAATACAAATAAATAAAAATAGTAGAATCTGTTAAAGACCCGGAATACAAGAAATTACAGGAGATTCAAGATTGAAGGGTGAGATGTAATAATAGTAAAAAAAAAATAAAAATAAATATTATGGGTATAATTATAGTAACACAATTAGGATGACATCCTCATTTATCCTTATTCTCTTATTTTTTCTTCCCTTTCATTTCGAGTATACTTGGGCTATATAATATATGTACAGCATTATATATCTACATTTTTTTCTTGTTTCTCCCTATTCTCACCATATCATTTAAACAATATTTTCTTCGTTCATTTGTTTTAGCACTGCAGCAAATAGCATTGGGGGTTGATCATAATTTTTTTTTAGCCAACCAGCTTTGTCAAAAGAATTTCGCATAGATTTGTTGTACTCATCACCATCGATTAATCAATCCTCTTCAATTTCATCAGCTTCACTTCATCTACTTGCTTTTCATAATCACACGTAAGATTACCGATATTGATAAGACTCTATACTATCCACATTGCATTGCTTGCACCAACCATCTGCAGATTACAGAAATATTTTTCTTGCATAGTTTTTTTTTTCTCACTGGGCTGAGATATCTCATCTTTTTCTTTCATTGATCTACATTTCACTTAACTTTCTTCTTCATTGATCTTGCAAACTGCACACTAGGTGAAATACACATAGCCATTAATAACAATTAAGGTGTATACACATCAATTAATTGGTGCCAATTCCAACATTTGCTTGCTAATTTGAATAAACACATTATTCTTACGCCTTTATTCTGAGCGACTCGTTTTGGGGAGCTCGCCAATTGTTAGGTACGCTTTTACTCCATTGTCTACACACAATATATCATAACACAGCAAAGTACAGCATAATCTACTTATGAGCACATCTTCTACATCACCGGGCAAGTCGTCCTCTCTCACAAATTGGATCAAAGGCCTTAAAAACGGGGGTGCTGGAAGTGCAAATTCAGGTGCCGACTCAAAGGATCAGGAAAAACATATACAGCAAAGCATGGCAAGATCAACAAGTGGTGACGAATCAGCAATATTGTCAACCTCGGATGCTGCAACACCTAAAGCGGCTAAACTACAAATGTCAATGTCTGCATCCATGGTACAACCAAGACCCAAATTGGGCTATCGGTCAAGATCCTCGCACACGTTCAGGCCACTTTCATCATATTTTGGAGGTACAAGCAGTAATGAAGGAGGCTTGAGTGCCAAGGAGAAGCTGAAGCTTCAAAAGGATGATTTCATCATGCAAAGACAGATGGATAACATTGGAAACTCGACCGTTTTTGGCGTTTCATTAGAAGAATCTGTCCGGATTGCGGAGGGTAAGATATACATCTCAAGCGATAGTGATGGCCTTGTTGTGTATGGTCATATTCCCCGTGTAGTGGCATCGTGTGGAATGTTTTTAAAGAAGAACGCGTTGGATGTCGAGGGCATTTTCCGAGTCGCAGGTTCAAACAAGAGAATAAAACAACTTCAAATCATATTTTCGACAGCTCCAGATTACGGTGCAAAAATTGATTGGGACGGCTTCACAGTTCACGATGCAGCTTCTTTGTTGAGACGCTATTTGGGTGCTCTACCGGAACCGCTAATTCCTTTATTTCTCTATGAGGATTTCAGAGAGCCTCTAAGATCACATCCAGCCATATTGAAGTACTTGAAGGACAAGGAGATCAAAATGTCACACGTTGGAGAATCTGGTAAAAAGCACAGTACGGCTTCATCCGACAGTAAAAAACACCTTAGTCCCGAGGAAAGAAAACAGAAGCATAAGATGCTAAAGAAGAAACTCACGAAAGAGAGAAACGAGGTATTGGCTGAGTATGCCCATTTATTTGACAAGCTTCCGGAGCTCAATAGGCAGCTTCTTTTCTATATTCTAGACCTGCTAGCCATATTTAACATGCATTCCGATGAAAATAGAATGCCGGCCAGGAATCTAGCCGCCATTTTTCAGCCTTCCATCCTCTCACATTCTGATCACGATCTGTCTCCAGATGAATATGCATTATCTTCACTGGTGGTCGAGTTCATGATTCATTATTCGCATAAAATTCTGCCAGCTGCACAGGAATCCGCAAGAGTTGCAGCGGCAGCTGCTGCATCTGCTGCATCTGCCAGAAGACACGGTAAGAAGCGAGTTAATAATCCCAGTACATCACCTGGGGTGGAAGATTCGCATGAAGGTTCGAAAGATAAAGGACAGGCTAACAATGCGAAGCCTATGACTGGTCACAGTCGTACGATGTCAAGTCCCTTGGTCGTTCCAAGAAGAAGGCACAGTAAATCGATGTCTTATGTTCAAGGTATGTCCGACATGATCCGTGTTGCAAAGCCGACATCTGATTCATCGAGCATCGAGATGGACGACGAGGAGATCGCTGGTGAAAGTGGTGAAAAGTTTGTCGATAGTGCGGAAAACCTCCCTGCAATGAAAAGTGAGAGTGGTGCTGAAAATATTCGCCTATCATTCACGTCAGAAAGATCAGAGCCAACTACAGTGGTAACTCCACCGATCAACATCGAGAAACCACAGAACACGACGAAGACTCCAAAAACAGTTGGAGCTCAGGGCTCACAATCACCCTCACGTCGCTTTCTTCATTCACTCGCCAAACCACTTAACATACTTTCATCTCCAAGATTGCACTCCCAAAGTCCTGAATCAGGAAATGCCATAGAGTCTGTGCTATTATCTCCAGAGGAGAAGGAGTTAGGGAATCCACCTCCACTCGACTTTGGTAGTCCTTCAAAGGAGAAGAAAGGCTGGTTCAACAAGCTCAGGAGTAGATCCAACTCTAGGACGGCCGATTAAGGTGTCACACACAAGTGCTTAATTGTTTTTTATTTTACTATTTTTTTTTTTTTCCATGTCTTACTTCCCGGTCTCTTTACGCTCAAATCGGTTCCTTTCCATAAACTTTTTTTTTGCTTTGTCCCTTGCCTCTTTGCTATCGAATCAGGCATAATGTCGATTTAAGGCAGGATATATGATTCAACACGTGCCCCTCGTGCATCCACTTCTTATCTATGATGTCAATTCTTTTTCACGAGCAGAACTAGTACAAACCGACCCCCTTCACTCGTTCTTTTATCTTTATCTCGCTCTGTTTTGCTCAATTTTGTTTTCAGTCCTTATCTTGCTGACTACTACCACTACTCTTACTACTACTGTTGGTACCATTACACTCACACACTGGTTCTTCATTTGGTACGTCTCATTTTATGTTCAGGTTTTTGCTTTGGAACGAACAGCGCTAATTCTTAATATTACATTTTCTTTTACAAATAAATCGTTTATGTTTGTGTGTCGACCATTTCGTTGACTATACATTGAAATTTCTTTTATAATTTTTATCATCCAGTGACATCACTTCTTTGATCGTGTCAACGTTGTTATATCTGTGTAATAACATATCTTTGCTTAATCGTCAAGAATGACCAAATCATCATCAGACTTACCCTTATCTGGCTCATTGTGTTGAACTTTTCTAGATTTCACTGACTTTTCATTCGTTGATGAGTCCTCTAATTTTCTCTTCTTTGTGTTTTTATCGGCATCTCCCACATCTTCATCTATAATAACGATACCATCTTCCTCTCCTTGTTGCTCAATCACGGCATTATCATCAGTATTATCCTCTTCCTCACTTTCCTGTTCTTCATGTTGGTATTCAGGGATTTCAAGATCGGGGAGCTCTAGCTTCCCATCACTGCTATCCACAAGCATGAGTTCCACCAAGTCAAGCTTCTCCTCGCTGTCCGTTATCAATAGAACTTCTCCCTCTTTCACAAACTTACTTAACAGAGACTTACGATTATCGTCAAAATCAAAATCATACAAAAGCCTAGAGTCACTAGTTGTCAAAGATATGTCATCCTCATAATGATATTTCGAAACCACGGCATCTCTAAACGAGCCAAGATCTGTGGAAGAGAATTCAACTTTGGCAACTCCTCTGGTGACGGAACATTGCTTGCATCTTGGGTTTGGCTTGAACAACGTTGATGAGTTCACAAATCTCTCCTTTGAAGAAGAATCACAAATCATCCTAGAAAAGTTTACGGCCTTCTGCATATTTTTTCCACCGAGAAAGTAGTGTATTGAGGAAAGACCACTGAATCCAGCCATAATAGCATTTGTAGTTGCAACTGCCGGAATTATATTTCCAGCAATCTGTTTTACTTCAAATTCCGTCTTCTGTGGAATATTAAAGATCAGCGATCGAATATTAGACGCCGTTGCAACAAAATCTAGCGCATCTTGATCGTCCTTATCAAAATCAATAACCTGTTCACTCCCCAGACGCTTGGTAAGATTTATTGTGGCTTTAGCGAACGCTTTTAGATTTTCTAATGGATTCCAAAGCTTCTGGTCGGACAGCTTTAAATCATCGCTTAGAGATTTTTCAAGGAACTCCGTCAGATGCTGTTTATACAGTCCCTCATAGTCAAGGGGAGTTGGCTTTTCCCGACTCTTCCATAAACTGTCCATTCTTAAAAGACGAAGGATATCCGAGTGAAACACTTTGGTTATTATATCATCAATGAATCCAAAATCAGCAACATTCCCCAGTTCACCGAGACTCTTAGCAGTGTAGTCAATCTTATTCTTAAGATCTAGAAGCTCATTAGTTTCACGAAGTGCCTCCTCCTTTTGCTTTGCGTTTTCCTCAGAGTCACCATTCTGATTTGTAGTAGGCACATTTTGAGCCTCAAAATCCCGAGGTCCAAATAACTGGGGAAACAAATAATTTTTGGCCCACGTAACACAATGAACAGGCTTGGACGGCGTGGATCTAATGGTACAAACAGGAAAAGCTTTTGGTGTCATTTTCGGAACGCATGCGAAACATTCCGTCAAATATGGATAAATGGGCTGAACTTGGCCTTTCAATCCGGTCGTTCCAGATTCCATAAGCGGAGTACGCGTGAAAAGACATATTTTATTGACGTACATCCTTGCCTCAAGGTTATCTAAGGCGTTGAAGATCATATCGAACTGCTCAAAGAATGATAGCGGAAATTGCTCTTTGTCCATTATGTTGCCATGGTGAGCAACTAGCTTCGAAAAGTGGTTGAAATTCTTGACAGCTTTCACTGCAGTCAGTGCTTTTGAAGTTTTGATATCTTTCTGACGGAAAAGAAACTGCCTGTTCAAGTTTGAAAGATCTATAGTGTCCAAGTCAAGAACATGAATTTCTCCGAATTGCATCATGATGAGGTCCTTAAGAAGCTCACAGCCAATTCCTCCCGCACCAACCAAAAGGACCGTTGCATCTTTAAAGGCGGACACATGGGTCTCGCCAAACATTTTTTGCATATAGCTATCAACTGCCATTTTGTTGTTGTACTAGTGTGAGGAACTCTACCGAAACAAAGCCGTGTGGTACAAACGGATAGGTATATGAACAATATTTTGAATCTGCCGGCCTGGAACGTATGACCCGTTATCTGGGGGTAGACAGCACTCTTTATATATGCTTATTTTTCAAGTATTAATTATGTACATAGGTTTGTATTAAATGGAAGAGTGGGGCCAATCGAAGTACGCTCGTGAAAAATTCAAGGAGTAAGGGGAAAAGAAGAGGTTCGCGTGAAATGGTGATATTTGCAGTGTAAGGATGTAGGAACAATAAAACAAGACTCAGATTGTTAACAGAGATTGTGTGAAAACACTCAAGCCAAGCTCAAATAAGGTCTGAGAATGTTTCAACGTTAATTATTTTGTGGAGAAAAAGACATCTGAGGCAACGGTAACCTTTAAATGTGCTCTTATACTGGGGAATATGATGCGTCAAATATCGTCGGAATGTAAGCCTTATATGCATCCCAACACCATTTTTCAATAATGACGGACAGTTTTCATTCGCGGTGGTCGTTCAAAATTGTCAGGCTGTACAGAACTGGAAAATAGGTACAAAATTATTTATCGGTATGAGAACACGATAGCTGGGCTTTTAGCAAAGTCCAATATAAATTCAAGTACTGCAGTCCATTTTAGTACAAACAGTTTAGACAGATCAAGATGGCCAACAAGTACTCAGTCATTCTTCCAACGTATAATGAGAGGGAGAACCTTCCGATAATCACATATCTTCTAGCCAAGATGTTTGAGGAGAACAAACTTGATTGGGAGATTGTTATTGTGGATGATAACTCTCCAGATGGAACTCAGGTGGTCGCCAAGCAGTTGGTGAAGCTCTACGGAGAAGACCATATCAATTTGAAGACACGTGCAGGAAAACTTGGTTTGGGTACTGCATACAAGTTTGCACTTCAGTACGTTAAGGGAAACTTTGTGATCATTATGGATGCTGATTTCTCGCACCACCCAGAGGCAATTCCAGAATTCATTGCCAAACAGAAGGAAAAGGACTACGACATTGTCACCGGTACTAGATACGCTGGAAACGGAGGTGTCTACGGCTGGAATTTGAAAAGAAAGCTCATCAGTAGAGGTGCCAACTTTTTGGCAAGTGAATTGCTAAGACCTCATGTTTCAGACTTGACTGGTTCCTTTAGACTTTACAAGAAGCAGGCCTTGGCAAGTATAATCGAGGTGACAAAATCGAAAGGTTACGTTTTCCAGATGGAGATGGTCATTCGTGCCAGATCTTTGGGCTTGACTATTGGCGAAGTTCCAATTTCCTTCGTTGACAGACTTTATGGACAGAGTAAACTTGGAGGTGACGAGATTATCGGCTACTTGAAGGGACTATGGACCTTATTCACCACAGTCTAATTCCTTATCTTTGAATTTCGCTTGATATGACATGACACTGCTTACGTCTTCGTTTAATGCAAATGCACGAGAAGTGCTTGAAAAGACAGCTCTATTAGTAGTGTAGAAAAGATTGTATATGGCGTGCACGGCACACAGCACACAATGCATACGCTAAAAACTCGTACAACGTGTATCTTGGTGGACTCGCATACATTTTAAACAGCACACCCTTGCACCACATTTGATGCACCTGGACAAGCTGATATTTCCACATATCGTGCAAAGGTTCTTGGTTCGTTCGACTGTCGGCCTCGCCTCGAGTTCCCGTAGCTTCCTTAGCTCTTGCTTATCAATCTCGTCAAGATAATTGGCCCACGTCTTCTTTGAGTTAAGTATTCTGCGAACTGTTATTGATGGCTTACCATCTCTCAAACTTCTCATGTGCGTGATGTTTTTCGGTACCTCGATCTTTATATTGTCATTGTAGTTCTCCTTGCTAAGTTCCTCAAATCGTTTATTTGCCTTCTTCATCTCTAATGCGGTCATCAGTCTTTCCTCCTCGTTTATTCTCTCCTCCTGGGCGTTATGTGTACCACTTTCTGTAGAATTTCCAGTTGCGCTATCTATTTTTGCCCTCATAAACTGTGCCTGTTGCATCTCTTTCACGTTGTAATTCACTCTCCGCCGCTTGTTTGTTTTCCGAGCCGAATATGCTGAACCAGAAAGACCTTGTGAACTTCTAGGTGCCACCATGTGGGAGGAAAGTGGCCCTAAAGCATAGAGGGAAGAGTAGTAGTAGTCGGTATTTCTACTTCCTTTCTTCCCTCCTGGAAGCTCTTCGACTGTGTGCATACTTAAAACTGAGATTGTTTCTCTTCGAAATGTGCGATTCTGTGAGATGAAACAATTATTAATGTATCATGATAAGAAGAAAGAGTGAGATAAAGATGAATGAGGAAAAAAATAATACATGAAAAATAAAAGTACTCTTATTACCCGCGAAAGATCAAAAAAACAGATTGTACGTGGAATTTCATTAGCAAATATAGATAACTAGAAGTACATAAGAGAAATAACGACACCAATTTCAACATTTTAATAGACCCAGTTCAATCTAAGAGGCCAAATTTGAATCATTTCTCAGAAACTAAAGCCTCCAGCATCTTTGTATGCAAAAATCTGAGCACCTGTTCAAGATATATGGACTTGCACACAAGTCCTGTTTTAAGATAGATGATTGGTAATTCACCATCTGAATCGGAACTGCTTACAGGAACTTGCTTTTCTCCGCTAAAGTACCAACCCATGAACTTGGAGATGCCGGTATAGGCGGTACGGAGCGAAGCATCACTGGAGTCAGATATGGTAGAAGATGATGTGGATTGAGAAGTTGATAATCCTGATGAGTCAGTTTCGAATGGACCAGACAACGTTATTAAGTAGACAGATCCGTTCAGAGACATCCGGTGGTACTTGTGCCTCAACTGGACGCGAAGACCACACACAAGCCTCTGGAACTTCTGCTTCTTGTCGCTCTTCTTGGCCACCAGCTTGTAGTAGATAACCTTCAGCATCTCCATCTGGTACAAAGACAAGCTGAAGCCTTGACTTGGGATCAGTTCCATTTTTGAAACTGGTACACCAGGGTCCGCGTTCTTCTTATTAAACTCCTCGAGCTGTGTTTCGCTCTCCTTGAGTAACGAAGCATACACTCGATAGAGCGGAAGAGTCAACCTTAAATACACGATAACCAGTCTGATCTTCTCGTAGTTGAACCCTGAGGATATCAGCTGCTTCAACCGAGCAAGACATAGTGCGTGTGGATTGCCCTCGGCCAACTCTATGCTCACAGATTCGTTGTTGTTACCGAAACCACCGGCGATGTCTCCATCTGGGGTGTCTGGGATCCCAGCTCCGGTCTTCAACCTGAGTGTAATCGATTCTTCAGGCCTCTCCCCGTACTGAAAGCTGACTCTGTCGAGAGCCACGGACTGGAGCTTCAACTTCGAGTCGCTACTGATAAGCTGGAACAACGACAAAAGGCCCGAGAGCTGCCTGAGCACAGTCAACGGTCCCGAGAGTATCGTCGAAGCTGATGCTGGAGTATCGTCGAGATCAGAAAGAGAAGCTGGCGGGGTGTCAGAGATCGGCTTTGTCCGTTCCTGGCTAAGCCACCTCTCCCTCAGGTTCATACTGCTCCGGATCGTGAAGATACGGCTGACCTGATCAAGATTCACGGCTGTGTGCTCAGAGATCATGCTCGAAATGCCGTTCAACGACTTAGCTAAGATGTCAAGCTTTGAGCTCTTTGAGATGTTGCCGTAGATGGTGATCTGGAGGTTTGCTGCAGAGTCTATCGACGCGACGAGGAGTAACGAGTCTCTGACGTTTGGAATGGCGTAAAGCGACTTGTTGCTGATTAGGAGGACGGACAACGATGCGTCGTTGCGGACTTCGCCGTCTACTTCGTTGGTTGCACCACTAGCTGAGTTGCTAGCTAGATCATTGGCTGTCCTCCGTGAGTTCCGGCCAACATCACCCGTTATATGCTTGACAAACTTGGCAGCTTCAGTGTCAGTCTCTGGATGAAGCCTCTTCACTTTGCACTGCATTTCCTGAAGCTCCTTCACTATCAGATGGCAGACAAGCATAGAGGTGCACACGCCGGCAAGGTCTTTCAACCCTGAGAACGAGTACTGTTGTGATTGGTCGACTTTATGCGGTGGATTCACAGATCCCGCCCACTGGACTTTCCATGAACCTTGAGCCGCTATGAGACGAGAAATCCAGAATTGCGGCTTTGTTGAAAACCCAAAAACTGCCACCACGAGAAAGAATCCTTTCGGCCAGCCCTTCCTCCTGAAGAACCTTAACGCGGCAAGTTGTGGGGCCAATGACCTGTTTTTAAGCTGGCTCAAATCCGCATCGAGCCCTGACTCCTTTAAAGACATCTGGATACCTGGAACAGAAGTCCAGCCTGTGGTGCTGAGCACCGTGGTCAAGTCCAAGTCCTGAGTTAGAAGCCTGAGCCTGAGCAATCCGACAAACGCGTTGCTTCCAGGATTTCTGTTAATCTGGGCGACAATCCGCGTCATTCCAGGAGTCGGATGCTGGAAACAGCCCTGGCCTGAAAGCAGGTTGATGTTGTAGATGACCGTCCGTCTGTGGTTCACGTCAAAGACAAGATCGTGCTGTTCAATGTGGCAGAACCGCTCTGCATTCTCAACGGAGTCCAAAAGTTTTGATTTGAGCTCTTTCAACTCATCATCGATGTGAATGTTGATGATGGACCTTATCACGTGCTCAATATCGATCGATCCGTCTTCTTCGACGAGTTTCACTCCTCTTGAATCGCACACCTTGTCCTCCTTCATCCACCGGAGGCCTAAATTTGAGGTTGTTACGTCTCCTCTTGTACCATTATCAACCTCTCCACCTTCGGAAGCTCTCGCACGGCCAATTTCAATCCTGGATGATGCTCCTCTTCTCTTGAGCCAATACATAATCACAATGAGCCCGTGCTCGGCGTTGTAGGTGTGCGAAAGATGGCCTCTCCAAAGACCCATTCTCAGCTTCAAAAGCTGTCTGTGAAGCATGAAAAGCTTGCACGAGAGTGAGTACTCGTGAAGCAGCCCGTGCAACCCAATCAATCCGTTTCTTGCAAGCTCCATGTTGGCAATCCGTTCAAGGTGAGCAAATGTCTGCAAAGGAAGAGCCGTTTTGGACAGCACAATCTTCAAGTTCTCGGTTCGGAAGCCCAATTTGAAGTCCACAAGGCAAAACGGCAATTCTGAGAGTGAAGGCGACAACGTTGTAGAGTGCGAGCTCTCGTTGGCCATTTTTGAGAGTTGAGGTGAAGCGTCACTGGCCAAGGAGAGAGCACACTCAAACGATCCGTGCACATCCATGATTATTCTCCCGTCTCGCACTTCGTAGTTGTAAAATTGTCTAGGGAGATCCGACTGTGTCGCAAGTGCCATTTTAACGGAAATGGCAATATCCAAACTCTTCAAAGTGTCAAGGATCAGCTGTTGTGGAACTTTTTCAGCCGGAAGAAAGTTATGCGTGGGAAGTTGTGGCCTGCCTTTCACCAAAACCTCGAGGGCCGTGGAGATGTCGGGGTTAGGCACTTTTGCCGAGACTAACGACTGTTTCATGTTCCCGAGCTGGTTCAACGCATTTGTGATAGTTTGGCTCTGCTCTCTCAACCATGCAAATAGATCAATAAGCTTCTGAATCTCGTTGGCATTGCAGGCCCACTTGGATATCACGTAAAGCCTAATGAAATTCTCTCTCAAAGACACCAAGAGCTCCAGAAAGGTCCTTTTCTTCTCGTTATCAGACAAGGTAGAGGCCTCCAATGACTTCATGAAAGTTGTGAGCTCGTGGTACGTGAACTGGGCCTGTCTTCTGAGTGCATCTGAGAGAGGTGTAAGATTATCCGTAACATGTGGAAGAGCTGGGGGGTATATTCCATTAGTTCTGCCCGATACGCTTGAATCAACTTTCATTTTTGCCGCCGGGTCTCTGCCAACTTCTGCTGTTCTGCTCTCTATTGGTGCTGATCTTTGTTGCTGGTCAATCCCTGCAAGCATCCTGTTCCTTGTATGTAAATCTGTAATAATGCTATTTGGCTGCTTGAGCTAGACCTAATGACAACAGCTAAACTATTCAACCAAGAAGGAAGAAAGTTCGACAAGAATGAAGCGTGCTTCCGTGAAGAAAAAGGGGTAGTTATGAAGAGAACAAAATTGTGGCCCTTTGGTGCAGGATATGGGCTGTAGTGGTCGTGCTTCCGTGAAGAAAAATGGGTAGTTATGAAGAGAACAAAATTATGGCCTTTTGGTGCAGGATATGGGCTGTAGTGGTGAAAAAGCCTATGTGTCTCTTTCAAAAAGAGTTTCACGTAACAGTGGAAAAGTAAAAAAGAATCAAGAAGAAAATAAAAATTTCCTGAATAAAGCAAAATGCCCGGCTGCTATGTCACCAAATGGGGGTAAAAGTGAGCACCAATGATACAAACCAGATACAAGAATGGCTTAATATGATGGCTTCAGGCTGAGCAGTTGGAGTAAGTAAAAAGTATTGGAACGTAGGATGGATATACAAGCACTTAACATTTGCGAGACATGTAGATTAATGAAAAAAAAAAAAAAAAGCTCGCATTGATCGTTCTCTCCGTATAATCGATGTTAGGCAGTAAATAGGAAGATCAGAATTTCAGGCAGAAAAGAGGAAGAAGCGCGCGGAACTTTTTTGGGGCGGGTGAGAAAAATTGGCTTCAGGATTAAGTACAGGCAGCTGAGTGCACTAAACCAATAACTTGATTGGATGGATAGAGCAGATCGGCCGGCTTGTAGGTAAGAACAAGAAGTATAAAAAAAGAGCTGATCTGGACCAGGAAACAATTTTGCTTTGCGATCTTATTATCTGTACTCCACATATCTACAGATAAAGAATCGGATAATGCAAGGTACGAGTGGAGCAAAAGCCAACAAAGCTAAACTATAGCGAGAACTGGAGAACGTATAGGAAGTAAACTAATAAATACAATTGCAGACAGATAGATATAGACAATCAATCATATATTCTTCTTTATAAAGAGCGGGCTTTTTACAGATTTCATCCTGTCAATCTTCCACGTACTTGCGTCTGGGAACGAAGACACATCAATCTACCAAACTGTTGTATATTGGAACAAAATTCTCAATTATCAATTCTGTCTGGACCGACCAACACTTTTCGAACAAGAACGACAAACTAAACATCTTAATACCAACTGCTTTCTTTATGTCGTACAATGAGCATCGTGAGCACCATAAGCACCATGAGCATCACTCTGAGATCACGGACCGGGCAATAGATCCAGAACCAGGCAAAGTCGCTATATCAGACAGCTCTGATGAACTCAAGCTGCCGAGAACCAATTCAGGATCTTCTAGTGGGAGTGAGAGCAACAACCAGGATGTCCACCGTGGTACAATTCCGTTGAGAATTCGCAAGGTGCGGCATTTTGTTAGCCCTGATTCTTGTACTGGTTCTGGAACTGGTACTGGTTCTGCCTTTAGATCTGATTCAAGTACCAGATCAAAATATAAAGTAAGGGGAGTGTCCTCTTTTCACTCGTCAACACTTGAGCCCATAATCACACCGAAACCTAGGCAAAGAGCGCTCTCAGAATTTACCAACACCGCGCTTTCACCCACACTGAGCAGCCGAAACTTTAGAATAGGACCAGTGGACAGAATTGCCTCGAGGCCCGTGAAACCTCCACTACTAGAGGAGGAAAGATTAGAGTTCCACCATAATGAAGAGAGCGTGGAACCCGCAGATGCCGCGGGAATATCCATCTTCATCACATTTGAACCGAAAACCAACCGCCAGCAGGTGTGGAAATGCCACAGTCATGAAATTGGACAGGGCTCGTATAGCAAAGTGTACGTGACAGTTGACAGGAGGAATGCTATCAAGGTGGTGAGGGTTGACCCGGATGAAGACGAGGATATCAGATTGAGGGTTCAGGGTTCCTTACTGAGGGAATTGGAGATTTTGCAGGAGATATCTCACCCAAATATCGTCAAGTTGTATGGGTACGACTCTGATTTGAAGCACAACCAGGTCAAAATGGCACTAAGTTTCTATCGGGGCGGTGACATGTTTGATCTCGTTCTAAAGCACAGGCAGTCCCTCCATGAAAACGTTGTCCGTGTTATTTTTGCCAATGTGGTTTCCGCGGTTCGATATTTGCATCACCATGATATATGCCACCGGGATATCAAGCTGGAAAACGTTCTTTTAATGTACGACCTCTCAGATATCTTATCCTGGACTGACAACCTTCCCGAAAGTGTTGCAGCACTCTCTGACTTTGGCTTGTCGAAGAAAATCAGCAAAGACCAGCCTTTATTGACCACTAGGTGTGGATCCGAGGATTATGTGTCACCAGAGTTGCTTCTTGGGCTCAAATACGACGGAAAACAGAACGATTGCTGGGCACTTGGCGTCCTTCTCTATTCGATTTTAGAAGGCCGCTTGCCATTCGACCCACCACCTAACTCACACAGACCGGGAAGATCATCTCGGCCTTCCCATAGGATATCTACTATCACTTGGTCATGGTACGATTTGCACAGTCAAAACGGAATAGATCCTCAGGGAAATGACTTCGCCCAGGCCAAGGAAATTGTGAACCATCTACTTGTGAAAAGAACGAAAAGGTGGGACATAGACCAAATCTGCAACCATCAATGGCTATCTTTACAAACCAGTCTAACCTCATCCTGAAACTGCAAGTAAAGAAACCCGCAAAAATGTAATCCTACCCTTAAACCGTCCATACGATGGCTCATATAATGTCACGAACTTTAGAATTGAACGATTGTTGTAGCTTTATCATGTGATTGAGCATCTCGTACTTTACATCCATCAACTGAACGAGCTTCTGATCAACTTCCACGCTTTTGAAGTTGAATTCGCTACAGCTCTTTGCTGCTTTCACGTCAGATGTGTTGCCATCTGATGCATCAGTTTTGGCAAGTCTCGCTCTTGCCAAACGTGCCATTCCTAATGCTGACTGGAACTTTTCGTCAAGAGTATTTGCAGCTGGCTTAATCACAGATATCCCAAGTTTCGTGTACAAGATCTGTTGCATTAGGTTCAGCAAAAGTCTGTTTTTGGATAGAGAGCCACACACCAGAATGTTCTTGATTGGGAAATGGTCTTTCACAAAGTATTCCAATATCAACCGCGATTCCAATGCAATGTGTTCTAAAATGAGGAGATATCTTGACACAAAATCGGCTCTATCAGGCACCATCGATCCACCGATCATGTATGCAGATATCTGGGAGTCATTGAATGGAGTTCTATTTCCAAGATATTCACCGCTGTAGTACTTCGTCACGTTAACCATCCATGGACATGAAAAGCGTGAAGTTTCATCTTTAACCATTCTGTCCACTTCTGTCCAAAACGAGTGCATTTTTATATCAATACCACCAGCCTTCGGAGAGCACGGGTGATATTTGAAAAGATTCTCCAAGAGTATTCCACAGCAACTGAGCCCTCCTTCGTAAAACCACTGGCCTGGCATGATTTGAAACCCTCCCCACATTCCTTTGGGAGGCTCGATCGGCTTTCTAGACGTGGTCAAATAGCAAGCCGATGTTCCAGCCACCATTATCACTGTGTTTTCTGCATTAATGCTAACTTGGGAGCCATTGCCATTGGCAAATTCGGTGAAGAATGAAGCGTAGCAGTCTATTAGGCCAGAACAGATCTTCGCCGGTTGCTTTTGCTTTATTCCTAACACAGTCTCAAGCGATCTGTTCATATTTCCAATCACTTCTCCTGCAAATGGCACTCCTAGGTCAGATTCTTGCCTTTCTTGCTGTAATTGTTCGCTTCTTAATGGAATTTTACAGCTCTTCCTAAAGAATTCAAGCGTGAAACCAGCCAACGAGCCATCGATCCCAACCGTCTCGTGGTTGTACTGTTGCTCATTCAAGTTGATGCTTTCAGCACACAACCCCCGAACCCCATGGATGAGTGCATGCTCCAACCAGTTGTGCAAATCGAAAAACACGAGCTTGTCAAATTCGGACTCTCTTCCCAAATCTTTCAGGTCAGTGTAGATTTTTCGCACTTTAGGGACGGCCATTTCTGGAATGAAGCACCCTCCAAGCCTTTTCAGAGGTTCTTCACAATCTTCCGGTGTCCAGCATTCCTTTGATCTATGGTCCATCCAGAACACTATCCCCTTATCTTTATCTTGCTTACCTCCTTCCCCATATAAATGATCTGAGTCTTGAGGTAAAACAGTACCATCAGAGGCCATTTTTGACACTGCCAACGAGCATGTGGCATCAATGCATATGGCTTCAATAATAGGTGTATCGCTCATTTGCTTTATTATGCTTTTTAAGCAATAAATTGTAGCATTCCATAAGTCTTCCTGGCTGGATGTAATATACGAATTATCATCGAGGTCTATTTCATAATCTAAGGGAGCCTCGCATTTTGCCAAAATTCCACCATCCTGAAGTCCAATTGCAACTGCTCGTACAGATTTCGAGCCAACATCAACTCCAATAAAGCAATTCATCCTTATGATGAGAATGCTGCAAATGATATTGAGTAATATGTTTATATGTGAGATCTGGAGAGATAAGATAAGAAGGGGTTCAGAAAAATACACAGTACTAAAAAAATTGGTGGAGCTGAAAAATTCCAAATCAGTACAGTACTACGTACGATCCACACTATTCCATCTTTTTACTGAACACTCACAAAAATTATATATCTCATAACTTGTATATATTAAATTAAAAGTGGCCATTTATAAAATTTATCAAACACACCACCAAATATCGGCAGTCCAAAGCAAAGACATTCGTATCAATAAACAAAATGTTTCAATAAAACCGAATTGTCCGTAGAAGGAAGGGGAAAAAGTGCACTGTAACGAGAAATGAAACGAATCGGGATAAAGCTGAACAAATCACAACTGTATGGAAGTGCAACTAGAGCTGGCTGTTGTGAAAGATAACACCAGTTGAATAAAAGTATGGCTGATACTGAATACAGCTGCAATGAAGAAAAGCATCCCGGGGGGAAAAAGCAAGAAAATATATGTACCAATGAAAGTAAGCAATTTGTCAAAGAAAAGGAAGGAAAAACAGGAGACGTAGCTGAAAATGAACGAACGATAAAAGAATATAAGAAGATAAAATAAGGTAAAGCAAGATAAAAGTAAGATAAAATAAAATAATGAACAATAACAACGCTATTTGTTTCTATGCCTTGAAATCACCTCCCAGAAACCAGTATTTATCACCAAAGGTCTCTGGGTTGGATATTTCATAACTGTAGACATCTATAAGGCTAGCAAAGATCCTTGAATGGAAACTCAATGGATGCTGAATATCTGCAAGATTGTAAAGTTGGTCTGTTCCTGGCAAGTCGTCCTTGACAACATTGGCCTCCGATCTATAAGATTTATCATCCTTGATAACGCCTCTGGAGCCTTTTTCGTAGTCAATAAGAGGCTGTGAGCTCTTTTCCAGAGGAAGGATGGCACATAACCAGATTCGGGTCTTATACACTTTGAATAACTCTTTAATGAGCCCACGGAAATCCAGCCGTCGGAGACAGTAGTAATATATGATGAGTTTCTTTTTGTCGAACTGGAACTCGACGTTTTTGATGATCAAGTTCAAATTAAGAGACGAGGCATAGTTAAGGCAGATTTTGAGTGCGACCAACTCATCATTGTATTTGTTGAGTAGCTGGTTAAGCTCCAGTGGTTTAGCGAACCTTAGAATCTGCTTGTTTGGAAGTGTGATGAAGTTCTCATCTTCATTGATTATAGAGCGAGACTTCTTTGACGCACCTCTACCGTTGTTATTAGCGTTATGGTCCTTCTTTCTGTTTCCTGAACATCCGGAATTGCCAAATTCGAGGCTCTTAAGGTGCAACTTCTTCTTCAAGTAGTTGAAGAACAACGCGAACCGGAACTCGACGACAGGCTTCAACACCATCACGAGGTCTTTACCCCTGTCTCCCTCTATGATTATAATGTCCTGAGGTGCCAACTGCAAGTTCGACTTTTTGGGGAAGGATATGATATCCAATCGCCCGTTTTTGTTAAGAATGAGCGAGTAGTTCTTGCTGGCCATGTGACACGTGGATTTCAAGTCCCCGTTTTGTGTTAGAAGGAATTCCAAAAGTTGGTTTGTGCGCTTTTGCAAAACTGGCAAAGGTGCTCTCGAGGAGTCTGCATTGGAGCTGGAGCGTGCGGGATTGGACGGTGGAAGAAGTGGGTCGATGGACGAGGCGGTAGATCCCCATGCGTGCGGCTCAGCACTTCCCAATAGCTGATTCATCTGGTTGATCACGTCCATTGCAACGTGGAAATCGCCAAAGTAGGACTTGCACCCCAAAAACTGGGCCTTGAGCTGTGGAGAGCCGACGATTGTGTTGGAAGCTCGGTTCAATAGAAGGCCGTCGTCCAACTCTATGAAGGCGCCCATTGATTTGGATAAAGCGTTGGCATTTTCCCGTGTTTCGGACGGGATGGTGACCTCAGAGACACTGGGAACCCGTGGGACCTTGAAGCAGCCACCGGTAGCCGACAGGAACGACGCGTCCACGCTGTTGGTCCTCATCGCAGAGGAAGCGAATTCCCTGTTTGATTCCAGCCCGGCACCGTTCGGTCCAGAGGTGAACGGGAAAGAGTGCTGCCTGGGGGGTAGCGAGTACTGTGGACGACCCTGGGCAGTGATAGTGGCACACGAGGAAGCGTAAGACGATGTTGGAGAGCCGGACGAGGCCTGAAGACCCAAATTTGACGAATCCGGGACCTGCCCGTGGATAAGGGGAGTCGTAATTGCGGGCGAGGAGCGCGACTGCAGCGGGAACTGCTTCGGTAGTTGCTGCCACTGGCTCTGGAAGAACGGCTCTGCTAGATAGCTCGGTCTACGAGTGGTTCTGGCAGATTTGGAGGTGCTTCCGGCACTAACGGAGCCTCTGTTGACTGTACTGCTGGCACTGTTGCTTCGACTGAAGCTGTTTGTGCTGGTTGTGGAGCTTCCGCCTAACAGGAATGGCTGTGCTGGCGAGAAGACCGAGTCTTTGCTGATCGAGCTCACTGAGGAATGTGGCGATGCGTAGAATTCATCCGAGAATGAAGTGTGCGAAGATGGAGGAGGGCCGTAGAAAAAAGAGGAGGAAGTTGTTGACTGTGGCTGATTCAGCAGATGGTGCGACTGCATGTATTGGAACTGTTGTTGTTGTTGTTGTTGTTGTTGTTGTTGCTGTTGCTGTTGCTGCTGCTGCTGCTGTTGCTGCTGCTGTTGCTGGAACTGGTTCATCGGCAAATGCGAGGCACTCGGCTGCTTCTGCAGAAAACTGGCAGGCCATGAAGGGCTCGTCTGAAGTGACAGGGCCGACATCTGAGAGGCAAGTATCTGTTCTTGGTTTTGCTGTTCCTGTAATTGTTGATACTTCAAGCTGGACTGTATGGTGGAATCGTACGGGTAGTCGAGCGGAATATCCGAGGGAAGGATGTCCTGCACACGCATCTTGTCTTGTGGCAATGTGTTGGGCATCTGCTCGTTTGCGGGGACCAGGGGGAAAAAGATCTGATATGGGGAATGAGAAGCCAGGCTGGTGAAAGGGGGAAAAATATAAATTGGAAGAGCAGGTGCTAACGGTTGATAAGCGGCAGCTTTAATTGACTAGCAAAGGGCGGAAAAGCAAAATATGTGGAATTGATAGGAAGAAGGATAGGGAAGATTACAAATATAGAATGTAATGATAAAGATGGGGTTTATGGTTGTGATGATGAAATAAAAAAAAAAGGATGATTACAAGAGAGGGGAGGAAAAAGAAAAATAACAATAAATAAAACAAGTTAAAATGGAAGTTAAAATGGAAGTGGAAGTGGAAGTGAAAGTGGAAATGAAAATAAAAATAAAAATAAAAGTCAAAGGAATAACAGAGGTTACGGAGAAGAAAAAGCTAATTAATTAAATTTATTAATTGTTTTATTATTTATTTTACCCTTGTACCGGAAATAGCATACAGGTAAAACGGATGTGTTAGCAGATAGGAAATTGAGACAGATGTTGAGTTTGAGTTTGAGTTTGATTGTGATTTAAGATCGGGGTAACCGAAAAAAAATAAAAAAAGGAGGCTTCACATTACATTACGTTACACAGGAAAAGAGAATTGAAGGATCAGAAGGTGTCAAAAGCCAATCCGAAAAATGGTGTTTTTCGACTGGGTGAATGGGGAACACAGAATAGAGTATGTACACTGCAGCTAACTGATTGTATCCACTATAATGGATGTGATGTACGCAGAGTAGAAAGCGGTGAGGCAAAGATAAAGAAGCCAAAAGCTTGCGGAACAATGCGACGAGCAGGAAATACGGAGAAGCGAAAAAGTGCAAAAAGAAATTTTGGAAAAAATAAAAAATAAAAAAGCAAGAACCAGAGAAAAATCACCAGTCTGGTAGTCTTGCCAGAATCCACTCTTTTGGGGCCACCACGACATTATTGACTGTTGATTCTGTGCTGTGGTCATAATGTCTGCCACAGAATGTCGTAAAGCCGATGTCCTTTTTGGCAACGATTGGATATGTTGCCCAGAAATATGAAATACGGAAAAACATCTGTTTCGTACCCACCCCGAGAAATTTAGCGCCAAGACCAGAAATGTCTGCAGTGCCCCATTAACGGGTAAAGTCAAGTATGAGGGACTGGTAATTTCAGATGCATCGATAGACACTGGTGGAAAACCGTAACTGTGGTTAATATCACCAACCAGATATTTTCAAACTCGAGCATATATGTATGTATATATTCACTGTAGCATGTCCAATGCACACATGTACCTACATCTTCACTCACATTACACACCGTGTTGCATATATTCAGGATCGGGCTCTTTTCGGGTTTCTATACCTAATCATCAAAGCCCTGCTCAACAATGTAAAGTGTTCCCGTATTTCGCGCGCCGGTATGTGCTGGCATTGGAGATTTTGCATTGGATTTATCGATTATTATCTTTTCATGAGGCTAAACTCAATTAAAAGAAGGAAATTTGTCAGGGAATGAACGAAATACTGGATTGGATCCAGGGATGCTGAATTCGCTAAAAGCCATTCCAATGAAAGTGGAGATTTCTGTTATTAATGAAGCCACCACATGTTTTGACTGCACTGAGCCGAGTCTTCGTAGTATTTTATTTCATTTATTTCGTTTAGTTCATTTGTTTCATACCCTTTTTGTTTTTCTGTATCCTGGAGTTCAGCTCAGTTCTATCTCTAAACCTAGAAGCTTGTTTCTACTTTTCACCTTTTCCATTTTTCATCTCTTCCGCTCTTTTCACCTTTCCACTTTTTTCACCTTTCCACTTTTTTCACTCCACTTTTTTCATCTTTTCCAGCTTCTTTCATTCCGCTTCTCAAACCATCCCACTTTTCCGCTCGTCTTCTCGAATTTCTACTTGCTGTATTTTTTCCGTCCACCTGAAATTATTCCTCCTTTCATCTACCAATTTGGGGACTTCTCTACTATGCACGTTACATTACATATATGATCTGCTCCACAAAGAAAGAAATGGCTGTCTTGTTGTGAATAATGAAACAATCTACCCCACATTCATTATCACTCTGTATCTATATACATCTTCTATTACTTAGTTCTCATCTCCTGGTGCACAATGCGGTATCATGCTATTTGTCCTAGCATATAAGCCATCCACCTTAAAATTGTACACTAAACCACAGGAATTGAACCGGGCAGCACAATCGGCCGAAGTACAAAGAGCCCGATTAACTTGTGCCTATTGTTTTTGCTTGCTTTGCTAGTTTCATTTGTTCCAGTTGTTTCATTTGTTCCAGTTATTCCAATGCTCACACCAAACGTTATATTTCCACTATTACAAATGATGCCATCCATCGTGGCTGCTTTATTATCTCCATTAGCTTGCACTGCCTTCCGTTGCCGGATCAGTGAATACCCACCGCCAAATTGGTATGTATGCATTATCCGCCCCACTTAATGCAAGCTTCACCTTTCTGAGAAGCATCCCCTCTTTTCTTTGCAATAATACCATCTCCTTCAACTTGGATCGTAGTTCCACCTCAAATTCCTCATGTATCTCCTTAAAGCTGCCTGTCGGACGTTTCATCTGCACAAACCGTGGCAGATCTTCTCCAAAGATATAAATCGCCATTTGCTTGGCTCTATTGTCAATAATCTCCATCTCAATATCTCTGCATGTCCAGTTTTGTGTCTCCGAGTCTCTGTAAACAACATTTTCGCTGTCAATGTCGGTTATTATGTCCTCGATTGCCGCCCGTACCAGAAATGACGACTGTTGATCTGTTTTTTCAACCGGAACTCTTTCTAACGCGCTTAATGGTGTATAAAACGGCGTTATGTTGCCTGCTGAATCCATTATATTGCCTATTTCATCGCTATTACTGTCCGGTGTGCAACCTTTAGTACCATAATCGATACGACCTGTTCCTGTTCTCCCATTAATTAAAGTGCGAAAGGGAGCTTTCGATATGGTACTTGAAAGTCGATCATCTCCTGTAAAGTTGCGCCAATCCCCCAATATATTCACTATCTCAGGATCAAAAATATCGTCAGGGGTCTCTGTAGAGTCGCTTATGGTGTGAATAAGAAAGCCTCCTCCAATTACAGAGTTCATCACCGCTTTCAGCTGAAACGAGCCTTTGTAAACGTTGGCCTTCACGCAGACTGACACAAAAATGCCCTCCTTATCCAATTGGATTCTCTGCACATTGCTTGTAGGAGAATAGTGCGCTACAACTGACACAAAAATGCCCTCCTTATCTAATTGGATTCTCTGCTCATTGCTTGTAGGAGAATAGTGCGCTACAAATGTGCGTTCACCGTTTCCAAATGACGCGTTACGCGAATAACCGAAACCAGTTCTGGGCTCGTCATCAAATCTGTTGCCATTCGGAACCCCAACGGAACTCATCATATCGTAATAGCAAACGTCATTGCTCAAATCCTTGCGTATTTTATTCTCAATGAGGGTTTTCAATCCGTTGAACTCTCTACTAAAGCAGATCACATCAAACATATAATTAGTCCAGTCACGAATATCTCGCCCCCTGAACTGGGAATCTCCATGCGAGGCGAGTTGCACAAAATCGTAGCATGTGGCGATGCTCCCGTTGTGAAGACTTACACTGTAGTTTGGCTTAGAAAAGTCGATCATGTGTAAGACAAACGGTCTTCCAGGACTTGTCATATCTTTCGAGATGCCAAGTAATAGACCTGTCACACGAACATCTTGGAAGGGGAAATCTGGTAGATTGCACACTCTGGTCGTGTCTCTCATGTGCAGAATATACACTGGCAAGAGTGTAAGCACAGAACCTTCTGCTTTTATAATAGCCGGTGGGGTTCAAAGAAAGGTTTCGAGGATGAAGATAGGTGGGGAAAATGAGGATGAAAAAAATAAACAGATAAAAAAACTTAAGCTTTCTATCTACGTACAATAATTGCTATCATAAAAGTTCACACATAAAAACGCATACCTTATGAGTTTATTACATACATTGAGTTTACGTATGAGTTCATACAATAAGTTCACACCCATGGAATTACAATAAACCTACTTTCAGCAAATTTGCAGCTTATAGATGATGAAGAAAGGACAGTTGATGGCCCTTCAAGTTTATTAATGTGGCCTAAATAAAGACAAGATGTGGTTAGCATAGGGGAGAAGCAAAGGTTGATCGTATGATGCGAAGATTGACAAGATAAAACGAAACACAAAAAGCTTTATGAGTGTTGAGGTGGTACCAGAAACAGACGGATAAATAAAATAAAATAAAAAGATAAGAAAGAAAAATAAAAAGCAAAATAGGCTAGAATTTAGCGAGTGAACGAGTTGAGCGTGGACTCTAAGAATAATAATAAGATAAGGCAACTATCACTAGTATGTGCATGTGTGTTCGGACGGGATAACGAACTGTACATATAAATTGTGTTTCCTCCCTTTTGAAGTTGATGTTGTCTGTATGGCAAGCTTAAAAGTAAAAGATCGGGGAAAGAAGACGGCAACTATAGCTCGAGCTTCTTAGGCTGCTCCCATGGGAAAGACTGGTTTGTGAAGTGACCGTAACGGGCAGTTTCCTGGTATATTGGTCTGGCCAAGTTGAGGGCTTTGACCAAGGCACCTGGTCTCAAGTCAAAGTTCTTACGGACAATGTCGACAAGCTGTTTGGACGAGTACTTGGAAGTTCCGTACGTGTCAACGTAGATGGACAAAGGCTGGGCAACACCGATGGCGTACGAAAGCTGGACCAAGCATCTCTTGCAGAGACCAGCCTCAACCAACGACTTTGCGACCCATCTTCCGGCATAAGCTGCGGATCTGTCCACCTTCGAGTAGTCCTTTCCTGAGAAAGCACCACCACCATGGGCACCCCATCCTCCGTAAGTGTCGACGATGATCTTACGTCCGGTCAAACCGGCATCTCCCTGAGGTCCTCCGATAACGAAACGACCAGAAGGCTGGATGTGGTAAATGGTCTTGTCGTCCAACATGTTAGAAGGTATCACCTTCTCGATGATGTGGGCCTTCAACTGCTTTCTGATCTCCTCGGTGCTGATCTCAGGGGCATGTTGTGCGGAAATGACGATAGTGTGCACTCTGAGAGGGATAACTGCTCCTCCATCATGCTTGTACTCAATGGTGACCTGAGTCTTGGTGTCAGGACGCAACCAAGGCAACTCGCCGGATCTTCTGGCGTCGGCCATGGCCTTGTTCAACTTGTGTGCAAGCAAGATGGTCAAAGGAAGCTTCTCCTTTGTCTCGTTGGTGGCGTATCCAAACATGATACCCTGGTCACCGGCTCCCAAGTCCTCCAACGACTCGTCCAAGTGCAAACCTTGGGCGATATCTGGGGACTGCTGCTCGATGGCGACAAGCACGTTACAGGTTTTGTAGTCGAAGCCCTTTTCCGAACTGTCGTAACCAATTCTCTTGATTGTGTCTCTGACAACCTTCTGGAAGTCGAGCTTAGCCTTGGTGGTAATCTCACCGAAAACCATAATCATACCTGTTTTAGCGGCGGTTTCGCATGCAACCTTCGAGGCTGGGTCCTCTGCAAGACAGGCGTCCAAGATGGCGTCAGAAACCTGATCGCAAATCTTGTCTGGGTGTCCCTCACCAACGGATTCGGAGGTGAAAAGGAAGTGATCGTCGTCAATAGTAGACATTTTGTTTTTATAGATATGGGTATGCTCTTCTATAGGATGAGCTGAAAGCACTGCTTGTTTTAAATATACCACTTTTCAGTACTCTTGTGAAGTGACTTGAGCAAAAGGTGGATGCAGAAAGAAGCGAGCAAGAGAGAAAGAAAAGAGAAGAGGTAAAAGGAATAGATTAAATGCAAGACACAAGGGTGCCAAAATTTTTTTTATAAACCTGTGAATTCAATCGGCGGGAAATGGATTCGAATAAATACGAATTGAGATCCAGGGAAAAGTTGAAAAATATTTTTTTCTTAAAGAAAGTAGAGGTAAAAATTATTTTATAACCTATTGTGTTGTTCAATGTTCGATTTTACAGACGCAAAGATTTCTTTCTGGGAAAAACGGTTGGAACATGAAGTCGATTGAGAAGTCTGCTTTTGCAAATACAGCCAATATACCTGTGCTAATGCCAATATTTTGCAATGCAACATTCCAATATCCGAGTTCTTTCCAAAGTGGTTCAGATGGCCTCCACTATTTGGCCTTTCCCCCTTTTTTTCAAATGTGTCTTCTGGTCTGTCAGGGTATTTACTGTGGATGTACATTAATTGTTCTTGCCTATTTGAGCACTCCCGTATTTTTTTATTTTTTTTTTGCCGACCCAATTTGCATCGCATTTGTTTGGCCAAGAACGAAAGAAATTGCTGAAATGTTGTTGGACGGATCCGCCTTCACATGGGAAACTAAAGAGAAGCCCAGATTGGCCGAGTTTAAATGCTAAACATACGAAGTTTTGATTACATGCTGGTTTTCTTTATGCCATAACCGAGCGGAACGAGCCACCTGCTGCCCCTTCCCCTGTGAAAGGCGCCACAGTATTCACCGGGTTGCCACCTGGAAGCCTCTGCGAGAACCCCCGTGGTTTTTCATGGGGCTCTGGCCTAATCTTCTACCGGGCCTTCCGGACAGCTTCAGCCGGATTTATCCGCTGAGTCCGCGGTGGAAAGATCCAAAGAAAATTTAATCTGAGGTCAAAAAAAAAAACTCACAAGTAGAATGTAAAGCGAGTGAGTAAGCCAATTTTTCTCCCGCATTAATTGGTAACACAGAGAAACACCACGTTTTGTTGAACTCATTCATCTATATGCCAACACATGCACGCATGTGAAACCAACTAACGTATGCAGTTTAATTTTACAGGAACCCAACTAAAGCACGATATAGGTTGAATACAAAGAGATATAAGCACAAATAACAAACAAAAACTGGGGAAAAAAAGGTGAAAATAAAGCCAATCGTTACAAAAAACGGAAGCTGGGTACACTCCAAGAAAGCCAAAAACAGGGAGATGGTTAGATAACGGCTGATGCCAAATAGTGCATGTCATCGTTTGGAGATCAAGATAAAGGCCTTGCTAAATAAAGCCAAACAAAGCATAAATGAACATTGTTATCACTTTGCTTCATGCTTCCTTTTCCTGCCTTCGTTCTCACGCTCGCAGCTGTTTTTCGTTGTTATATCACGTGATATTGCGTGCGAATGTTGAGTACTACGAGTTTTGGTATTTTGATTTTATCCAGCCATGCTGATCTTATATCTCTCTGAACTTCTTCTCCTCTGGTGTACGGGCGTCCCGCTTTCTAGATTGGAGGTCATTTCTTAGGCCTCTTCCAGAAATACTGCTTGTGCGTTTTTCTGCAGCTTCTAAGGTGGGAAGCAGAGCCTTTCAGCTCCTCGACGAGTCTGACACGTGACTTATCCTCGTCCTTCTCTGGTATGTAGTAGTATTCTTCGTCTAAAGGAAGTCCTGCAGCATCTGTTCCATGTCTGTGGATTATTCCTATGAAATCTAGATGGTGAACAAGTATACAACGCAGTTGCAGTCTGTTTATACTGCGTTCCTTGACCGGGTTCAAGTTTAGAAGCTGTGATATTGGCACTTGCAACAGCCGCGAGTACGCGATATGGTTTGCAACTATATGTGAAACTTCTTCAAGCTCTGGGATCTGGTTCAAAACCTTGTGTATCTGTTCTTCGTTCATGTGCTCAAACTCGTACTTTTCCTCCTCTTCTTCCTCTCTGATGTACGATTTTCTGACTCTCTTGTGGTGCTCCGAGATCCTCGTGCCTGTTTTAGCCGTCTTCTCCTGCTTGCCAGCTAAACGTGTCGTTATTTCGGCTGGTTTGATCACAAGCTTGCTCGTTAGTTTGTGTGTTGGTTTGATTGCTTTCACAGTTGGCTTGGAAAGCTGACTAACAGCTTGCTTAGTGATTGCTTTCACAATTGGCTCGGTGATAGGCCTCAAGACAGGCTCCAGCTCTGGTCTAGTGATACTTTGCACTTCTGCTTGTCTAACAACATTCTTTGCGTCTGGTTTGGCCTTCTTCACATCGATTTTAGCCTTTTGCACCTCCGGTTTAGCCTCCTTCACATCTAGTTTAGCCTTCCTCACATCTAGTTTAGCCTTCTTCATCTCTGATTTAACCTCCTTCGTAGACATCTTAGAGCTCTTGCTATTTTCCTTATTGACGGTCAACTTTGCAGCTATTTTAGCAGGCTTCATTGGCACAGCAGAGCTAGCATCCTCTTTGAAGTTCTTCCTCTCAAAAGCCAACATAAGTATCTCTCCTCTTATATCAATCACCACATCCCTTGCTATCGGCATCTCGACCGATTCGCCCTTCAAAATATAGAAGTTCGTAAAGCTAGGGTCTTCAAATAGCACCCTCTTATCCTTTCCTTCAGCCTGCTCTTCCTTCTGGCTTGTTTTCTCCTCGACTAAAGAGCCGGTTCCAGTTTTCACCACAACCTTGTACATGTGGTCTGAATTCTCACTTTTGAGAACACTCACGCGGCTTGCAATCGTCACGTTCAATCCATTCCACCCCAAGCATTTCAACGTAACTGTCTGGTTGATCTTGCTAAAAGAAACAATACAGTGAACACGAGAAATCAGCTTGTTGTGTGGATTCAGCCCGAACTGACACTTCTTGCTCGATCTGCCGACACTCACGCTCGAGTCCTTCGCTGTATTGATCCTCAAGACTTTCGAAACCCGCTTGACTTGCTCTTCAAACGACTCCCTTGGAATAATCGAGGGTAGCGTGCTTTGGGACGGATTTCTCACTGGCTCCACCCTCTTATTGGCTATTGGGATCGGGTTTCTCACACTGAAACTCCGTTTGACGGGCAGCTTTGCCTTCAACGGCGATGATGGTGGGATATTCTCCTTATTCTCGCTGAAATTTGGCTCCGATGATAGAAGTCCTGCTGATGATGAAGGTGCAGGTGTAGGATAGTCTAAGCTTAGTTTTGACGCGTTAATAGTGTCTGGACCTGATGCTTTTGCTGAGATAAGCAATCCTTTGGGTTGTATTTCTTCGTTATCTGAGCCTAGCACTGGCGAAGATGGTGGAAATTGACTGGTAGACATTTTGTGTTTGTCTTTTCTATCACTTTCACTATCACTTTCAGTGCTGGCTTTTTGGTTTCGCCTTCTATCTTTCTATCCTTTCTTAGTATCTTTCTCTGCCTTTAAACGGTATTATCCAATAACTACTCAGGCTGTTCTTAAAGGAGTTGGTGAAATTAACCAGTTGCAAAGCAGTTAAATGCTAAAAGCTGATAAGCCGAAAGAATTTCCTGCCCTATCAGAATGCATACCGCTAAAATCTGCTTTGGCCAAATTTGTTCTTTTCCCCCCTCAAGTCACACCCACGCCTTGTTTACTTAAAAAATAAGATTTACAAACGCGAAAGTCTGATTAGGAAAAAAAAAATACAGACGCGCTTTTTCCTGCCCCTACTTTTTTCCCTCCTACTCTGAAGGGCGTTCATTTTAGTGTGTTGATCACGTGATTTTTAATTGATTATTGTTACACCTTACACCTCTTGCTCAAGCATCCCAAAATTTTTCAGCCCTTTTTGCTCTTGATTTTTTTATTTTATTTTTTTTTGCTGGTAATTTTTTTCTTAGCAGTAGTGAGGGGGGTGCATCAAAAGTGATACGGAGGAGAATCTAAAGAACCTTCAACTATACTATCAAAAGACTTACAACATCTTTTTTGACCATCAAATTATAGTTATAGCACACATTCACAATGGGAAGTATGTATACATTTGTTTGAGCACGGTATTTCATTTGAATGGCACCAGAACTGGGGATATTTCAACGGATGTGAAGGAGCATGATTGATAGAGAGATTTAAGGCAAGAGCAGAACTAAAACCATCTGAAATATGGAATATAAGCAATCTTATTTTGACATGGGTGATCTACAATGATTTCTTTGCACGAGGAAAACGTTCACGAGTAGATATAACACAAGCAGAGAGTTGGAACGTGAAATTTTCAAGTATACAAGAGTACAAATTTCAGGTATGTGAGAATTCGGACAGGAGATATCTAGGAGAGTCAATTTGTTTATCGCATGGATATAGTGAGAAGTCATGACTCGGTTTGGCCGTGCGTGCTTTGTTACATGATATTTGTTGAAGGATGTGAATTACCACCGAGTTCCACTTACGAGCAGAAAATGAAATAATGTCATATGTTCAAATCAACTGAAAAATACAAGACTGGCCTTAATAACTAGAGCAAGAAAAAAGAGAGGTGAAAGTACCATTTGAAGGAATAAACTTTTGTCAATCACGCACCGAGGGTAATTACTAACATTATCACATCTTTAACTTAGAGGGAACTCCATCTTTCGGTAAAAAACAGACCAAGTCTCATACTATCTGTAAGAGATGCGGTAAGAGATCTTTCCACATCCAAAAGAAGACATGTGCTTCTTGCGGATACCCAGCTTCTAAGATGAGAAGATACAACTGGGCTGCTAAGGCTAAGAGGAGAAGAACTGTCGGTACCGGTAGAATGTCATACTTGAAGTACGTCTCCAGAAAGTTCAAGAACGGCTTCCAGTCCAAGTACTAAATCAAATATATTTAGTATAGTTGATTGTTTAATATAGTGTTTATACAAAATGGTTGTTGCGCTACGTTCAAGTACCGGTGTATAGATAAGAAATAATAATTTTTCTTGTTTCGTCTTTCTCAAACGAAAGAACATGGAGTGAGGGAAGAAAGGCTATATGCGATGAGATGTGTGTCTTGTTAATGACTTCAGTTTAGTACTCTTCTGATTGCATTTCGCTTCTCCTAATTTCTCTCTCCATCTTCCTGTTTCTTAATAGCTTCTCACATGAAACATTGTATCTTTAGTAATTGTATAATTTGTATTATCTGTATGATCTTTATGAGCTATATCATTCTTATGATTCTTATTATCTCTATCTCCCAGCAATTCGCATTAGCTCATTTCTATATCTTCATCTTCCTCGTTCCCATTAGGTGTCGAGACGTAATTGATGCTATAATGAAGCATGTCAGCTTCATCACATGTTAGGCACTGGCCAAGAATATCACGTGCAAGATCTATTGTCTCGTCTGTGTAGTTTAGCTCTAAACCGTTGCTGTCACCGATCTCTATTTGTGCTCTCTCCGAGTAAAACTCGTCATCATTCCTATTCTGAAGCTCCTCCAACATTCCATACCTGTCCATCAGCTTTGCTTCCATGTTTTCGTTGAAGATGTGGAACTTGAACTTATCCACAAGTCGAAGTTTTGTTACAAAATCAATCGAGGAACCTTTCAGACTGTCTGCTGAAATCCGTAATAGTGCAATCACCATCTCTCTTAATGTGAGCTGTGGAAGTTTCTGGATTGTTTTGGTGTAATCTGGTGAAGTCACCAAGAAATGAATGAGCCTCACACTTACTTCAATGAGCTGCTTACTTAATTCAACGCTCGTCGCTCTTGGACTTCTCAGGATACATTCTTGCTGTTTTCCAAGTAGTGAAACACACGCCACTACTAAACACACCACCACATCCGGCCTGATGCTTCCTTCATGCTCGTAAGAGAGATATAGCTCAAACATCTGTAAAATTTTCAGCCTCACCTTCAGCAGCAACATCGTACTTTCTGTAGCAGTGCAATGATCCTTAGAGAGTGCAAGTATCTTCTCGTAAGTCTCTATTGAATGTGTAACTGGGTTTGGTGCTAAGCCTTTAGTCGGAGACAAGATGTCCAAAAGCTTTATGGAAGAATTATCCCCAATCGCCCGATTCAGGCCACAAACTGCAATGATGATCTCCGGATCAAGTTCACTTTGATCCAACAATATTATCGCATTCGATAAAATTTGCTGGGTTGTTTCCTCAGGGGTGAGAAGTCTTCTCGAGTGAATCGAAGAACTCACTTTCATGGTCACGTTCTCAAAGCCAAACGATTCCTCTGTTACAGAGCTTATGAGCATCTCAATTGCGTTATGAACAAATATTGTTGGCGTTTTCGTTGATAGTAATGAGTATATTATGAGCTCCTGGGGAGTAATCGACCAAAAAAGTGATAATGCACCTTGCAATTGGGATGGTTCTCCTTCAGAACTCGTTATCGTATCCTTTGGTCCTTCCATTCCATCAGAAAATGCAGCCAGTTTGGAAAGTGACTCGAGGATATCCATCGAAAATACCACCGTGAAGAGTTCAAGGATCTTCGCATGCATTGTTTTTCCTCCAGAGAACTTCTCCTTTTCTGCTGGTAGTAGATAGAATGTCTCTTGCTTCAATATCTGAGGATGCATGTCAAGAATACGGCATACTGTGGTTGTAGCATCGCCTATTAGTTTACTGCTCACAGCTTTTGGTCTGTAGTTCAATGAGAAGTACACTAAAGATAATAAATATGGAATGGGAAGCATCCTGTCATCCTGAGACCAAGGCATTGATTTTGCAGTTGTGACCCGCTTTTCCTCGTTATGTCCCTTTTCTTCGTTCAAAGAGCACATTACGTAGTCTAATAAGATTTCCACAAACGACGATATGAGTAAATCGATTCTGTTTCGGCCTTCAAATGAGATTAGGTAGTTGATTATAGCTGTTTTTATACTTTCTCCCGGTCTTCCTACCTCAAAGCCTTTGTAACAGTAGCTAAAGCTTGACGATATCTTCGATAAATAATCGAGTATGGTCTTGTCCATCCCTGGAATGGTGTCAGTTACCACCGATTCGATGAAAAGCATCTTTTCATCCTGGAAGACAGTCGCCTGGTTCAAAATAGCAACTTTCTGCACGTTTTTGCTGTCACTGCTTACTCTCTCCGACATAGAGAGCATATTCTGAGACTGGGTAGCTGCTCCCAACTGAGTTGGATTGATTGATCCCTTCTTATGTTGTGATAAGCCTGGCATAGATATCGAGTTGTTATATTTACGCCGTTTATTCTTCCCCATAATGTACTTTCCAGATAGCGTTTTATTCTCTGACATAAGAAACTCATTCTCCTCCTTGATCTTGACAACATTTTCGTTAAGAGCCTCGATCTTCAACTCCTTTTCTCTCATTTTAGCTCTTAATCTATCCGTTAGCTGTTTCTGTTCCTCCTCTTGTTTTTTCGTAACCTCCTCGAGTTTTGCCCGCAAAATCGAGTTCTCTCCTTTTAGAGTAAGTATATCCTCATTTCCATCTTTGTTACCGTCATCTCCATCCTCTTTATTATCGCTATTATTGTTGTTTGTGTCTTCTATATTTCTATCGTGTATTTCACTTGAGTGATTTATTTCTCTCCTAGAAACAGGCGATACGGTCGCATCCTCAATTGTTGTTCGATCCTTCGGTCCTTCGCTGTATTGAGATGTGGCTTTTGATTCAACCTGCACCTTTTTGGCCTCTTCAGCAGCTGTTGAAAACACCTCATCAAAGTCCACATCGGAATCATCAAACCAATCATCATCCGAATTCCCACTTCCAACTGCTTGGGTCCCTTCCGGTCGCGTCATTGCATGAGTCAATATATTTGTAATGTAATTATCCTCCAGAATTAAAAGAAGAAATGGCTGCTTTTAAGTTCTACAGAGAGAAGTGTGCTTATTAATATCTTTAGATCAACTTATAAAGGCAGACCAACTGATAGCTTCGGTGTAGAATAATACTGCTTGGAACATTCAATATTGCGTTTGGTGTACGGATGTGTAAGTATCCTTGTGGAGTGGGCAGGAACAAGGCTTAAATTATAGCTCAAAAGCCTTACATATTTCAGATATGATCTAAAGTATTGCTTATACTTTTGATTATTAGCATAATAAGTGCTCATAATCATTTCTAACTGCTGTTGGACAGTTACCAAGAATGTATTTAGATCCAGTAAGATCGTATAGCTATCAGTAGGCGCACGAAATTCTTTGCACATTGTTATTGTTAGCGATTTCTCCAGATAAAAAAAATTGCCGGCCCTCGTTAAATTTTTCACGCCGAACTTTCTCATCGGTCGACCCCGTAAGCTAATTGATCTCATGTTATTCTCTATCGAAGTATTTACCGCAGTTAAACCAAACTGAAATACTCACAGCACCTCTACAAGTTAGAAGCCAGTGTGTTTTGTTTTGTTTTCAGAGTGGCTCTGATTTTGCTTTAAAGTGGCGATACCTGCACAAGCGTATCTTATATTAAACATGGTTCTCGATTCCAAGCAGAGAGATGCTCTTAATGCTAAACGGTTCAATGGTAAGAAGCCAAATGCACCAAAAAGCAATAACGGCAAGAATAACGGAAAGCATAATAAGATTCCAGAGGCTTCTCTGGTGCCGGTGCAGCCAAAGCCATTGACTTCTAAGGATAAAAACACAAAAAGACTTATAGTAGTTCTTTCACAAGCTTCTTTAGAGACACACAAAATCAGCACTGGAGGAGGTCCAGGGTCGGAAAAATACGCACTTCTCAACTGCGATGACCATCAGGGATTGCTCCGGAAAATGGGAAGAGATATCTCAGAGGCTCGTCCTGATATCACGCACCAGTGTCTTTTGACATTACTTGACTCTCCTGTCAACAAAGCGGGCAAGTTGCAGGTGTATATTCACACATCCAAGGGTGTTCTTATAGAAGTGAATCCATGTGTTCGTATTCCTAGAACCTTCAAGCGGTTCTCAGGTTTAATGGTGCAACTTTTGCACAGATTATCAATTAGATCTGTGAACTCACAAGAGAAGCTCTTAAGAGTCATCAAAAACCCAATAACAGACTACTTACCTACAAAGTGCCGTAAAGTCACGTTGTCTTTCGATGCAAAGGTGCAGCCAGTGAAGGATTATGTTGACACTCTGGCCGATGATGAGAGCCTGTGTGTGTTTATTGGTGCTATGGCAAGAGGTAAGGATACTTTTGCAGATGAATTTGTCGATGAGAAGATTGCCGTCTCAGAATACCCACTTTCTGCTTCTGTGGCCTGTAGTCGTATTTGCCATGGTGCAGAGGATGCTTGGGGAATCTTATGAAAGATTTATATGCGGTACCTCTGTGCTGGTTTACGTACGGATATTGTCATTTAATGTTAGATTTGCTTATCTAAGCTGCTTTACGGCTGTGTGTATGTTGTAATGCGACAATGTTTATGTTGTGCTTGTTATTTATTCTCTCATTCGTGCTTTGTACTGTTAAGATAATGGAAAAGAAGGCCACTTACTGATATAACTGTGATCGGATAAAACAATCATAAAGTTAGTACTTCAAATTCAGTAGATCCAATTTTTAATTATTCTCTGAGATTGGTTATACCAAATTTCAGGGAACTATGAATATACCAAAATTTTAGAGATCAAAAGAAAACGACAGGATCTGTACACGAAGACAAAAATAAAGACAAAAATATTGGAAACTTTACCAATTATCTTGTATTGGATATACAGTAATATCTAGAATTAATTAAATATTTAATTACTTGGCGCTTAGTTAGTTCCTAAAAATTATATAAACTGCGAATCCTTAATTTTTCCCCCGAAAGATTGAGCAGCTTAAACATTTATCTCTTTCCTTCATGACAATTATATTTATCACACAAATTACCAAAATTGAAGAATTGATCCAACAATGCCAATTTTTGAAGCACCAGCAGTTCGTGTGCAGAGCTCTCTTATCACTCTTGCGACCTATTTTATCCAGCATGCCTACCTTAAGCCGATTATTGACTTTCACACTTCTGAGGCCAGCTTCATTCCTCTTGACCATCCAACAACAGCGCTTTACATCAGAAGGGACAACGGAAAGAAACAGACCTTGGTCAATGTTTTTGACCAGGATGGAAACAAGGCATTTACCATTGAGCGTGAGTCATCCTTGAGTCCAGTTTGGAGCTTGTTTCGGTACCCAAACAGGCAAGAGGTTGCAACTATCAGGGCAGGATTTTTCCTGACAGCAGTTGATTTCCATGGCAGAGGGGTTGGAATGCAACATCGTCAGATCAATTCGGAGTCTGGACTTACAGTAGGAAGAATGAAAACCTTCTACTTGGATGATGGTAGTAAATATGGCTGGACCAGAGGTACTAAATACTTAGAAAGATTTATTAATCCTGGAGGAGCAGATGAGGAGGTGAGAGAGAGAATAGCTAAGGTCAGATTAATGAGACAATGGAAATTTGATTACGAGATGATCATAGACGAGAACAAGACGGACGTTGTTCCGGCTCTTGCAACCGGATTTGTGTGCATGATGACATTCTGGGGTGTCGGTGATATTACCGAAACAGTTGGCCCTACCAAACTTCCCGCTAAAGGCCAAGAAAATGTGGATGGGCAAGAAAAGAAAATAGAAGAAAAAGCAAGAACTGAAGAAAAAGAGAAATCCCAAGTCCCAAACTTGACTTTGGTGGTGGATTCCAATAATGATGCAGATCTCATTGTTGAAAAGGTTTAGAGACAACTGTATTACTAAATCTGGCTCACAGCGCTTAGAGACACGGTGTAAAGTGCTCTACATATAACTTGTAGTTTTTTTATCTTATTCCTTTACATAACCTCTGATCCAATTCAAACACATAGCTTGTAGTTTTTTTATCTTATTCCCTTACATAACCTCTGATCCAATTCAAACAAACACGCATATATTTTATCTGTAGATTTGTTTCAGAGTTAATCTGTCTAGAAACATCTGATCGAGATAGCGATTGAAACTTGAGCGTACCATATTTTCAGATAACCCAGTACAATATGAATATAGTGTTCATCAAGCACACTTCTGTAGTTATATCATAGAAGGAAAGGATGATTATACGGGTATCAATTCAGTCCTTTCAAGAACACAGATGGATTATGCATTGTGGTGTGGAGTTTGCTTAATTTTACTTTCACCGTGACCCACAAAATTCTTTCTCTTCATGTATTGGATGCTTCATTGATTATAAAGACAATGCTTTTCCAATGAGATGGATTCCAACCTGTCAAATATGCTCCATCTGAAATTCACACATAGATGTCTTGTCTAAATTTGAAAGATAAACGCCAGAAATTTATCATGTGATGAATGCATACATGTCTTGTCTAAAAAGGATACCTGCACCAACTTGAAAGATAGACGCCAGAAATTTATCATGTGATGAATGCCACACCTGAAAAATTGCGCGCTTACTCTCTTGGACTTTCTTGGCATATTACTGAATAAAGCGAAAGCAGTAAACGAAAAAGGAAAAGAAAACCAAAATAAAAACGAAAAGCCCCATCCACAGTTCTGGTTGGCTTTGCCATAACTACAAACAATATCAAACAGTATATGCAGAAAGCATGCATTACTCTTATTATTCTATTTTTGTTTGTTTTTGAATGTAAGCCACATAATCTTTTTTGGCAGTGTACCGTGGCATCAGAAGCTATTCAGTTAAAGGAAAGCATATTTTTGACAGGTGCAAAATCACCAGTTTACCTTCCATGGTTGGTTCAAAGTAGCTAACTCTGTGGTTGTTATATAAGAGCGTCGAAATTACCAACTCTGTACCCATTTATGGTTGGTTTAAAGTAGCTCACTCTGTGGTTGTTATATAAGCGCGTCGAAATTACCAACTCTGTACCCATACATGTGTAAATATAAGTACTGAATTAAAATTGGCAAGATCTGTATTCAGTGTCTAGACTCTCAATAACAGCCAGATAATATTGCAAAATGTCGTACTCTATAGATGAATTTCACTTCAGAAAATCTCCAAATGGTCCACTTCCAGTTTTTTTCTTCTCGCACGGAGGTCCAACATTTGCTGATAGAAACAGCCCACGTACAAACTTGGGTGCCTGGAACAAGACCAGAGAAGTCGGTGAGTACATAAGGAATACATTAAAGCCGGACTTCATCATCAACATTTCGGCTCATTGGCAGTCAGACTCCAAAAATAAGATTGAGGTAGCTATTCCTGGACCAAAGGAGGATGAGTACATCAAAAACAATACTAGGTCAAACAGGATTACTGAGGACGAAAATGCTTTGATTTACGACTACTACAATTTCCCAGCAGTCCACTACAGAAACCAATTCCACACATTGGCAAACAAGGCTATCGCAAGGGACATAGTCAGCACTTTGTCGGAAGATGGCTATTTTAAAGCAGAAACCAGAGAAAGAGGCATTGATCATGGAACTTGGGTTCCACTAAGAGTTGCTTTCGGTAATACCGAGGTAGAAGATACCAAGAAGTTGGACATTGACGTTCCAGTTGTTCAGGTTTCGTTGGCTGGTACAGACGACATAGAGACACATTACAAGTTGGGCCAACTATTGAGCAAGTATCGAGATTTAAACGGATCTATTATATTATCAGGGATGTCTGTTCATAATCTCAAGGATACGCATGCCGCTAGGAAAAGCGGACAAAAATTATTTGACTATGTGGAACCTTTCAACAGTTTACTTACTGGAATATTGACTGGTCCAAGCAGTGAGGTTTTACCCCAATTGAAGCAACTTCCTATCAATGATGAATGGAAGACTCTTTACAAGAAGAGCCACCCTACTAATGAGCATTTTCTTCCAGCAGTGATTGGTGCAGGTATATCTAGAGGGGACGAATGTAAAGAGTTGTATAGCGCAGCAGCTGGTGCAGTTGGTTGGAATATATACAGATGGGGCAAAACAGACCAGCAAGGACTTTAAGCAAATCAAAGTGCCTCCATTACTAGATATATATATATTTATTTGAATAAAAAAAAAAATAGTAGCATTTTCCCCATTTGAAAGTATACTTGAAGAATATATTGACAAATATAACTATATATACTATAAATAATACAATATAACTAGGTATAACAAAGTATCACAAATATATAAGATACATTAGTTTATGTGTCTGGAATTTTCACGTAGAGCTTGGCAGTTATTTTTTGTATTTCTAGAAATCCTTTTTTTTTTTACTTTTGCTAAAACTCAGATGAAGTTAGGGCAATGCTCCAAATGATACAGTGCTGTTGAAACTACTTACATTTTAGTGTTTAGATACAATTTATTCTTGCAAGAATACCAAGTGTGTGATGAATACACATTACAAGTAAGAGAAATGAAAAAAATATATATATGTTGCATTCAACTACTCCTAAAAGGAACAAATGCTACATACTTAATAAATCCTTTGTATGCGAGATCTGAGAGTGCTTTCGTGTCATGTAGCATAAATTTCATTAACTTACCTCCCTTGAACTCACAAATGTAGCTAATTGCAAATTCAAGTAAGGACCAATAACAATCTTGTCTAGCTGGCGCTTAAAAAAATGACCGGAAAATAAAGCAACTGAAAAAAGATAGAACAAAAAAAAGAATCGCCGGGGTGTGTTTTACATTATACAAGAAGGCCAAAAGCGGAAGGGAATGCATGTCAAAATTTTGTTTAGGGGGTGCTCCAAGTTTGATTGGCTGAAATTTAGATTTAAGTTGGTTCCGGACCCCACAAAATATAGTCTGATCCGCACAAATAAGCTTTTATGTGGGAAAAGTGGACAAATGAGCCATTTTGCGGGGAAGATCGGAGCCGCCCAGCTGATAAGTTACATTTTTCTTTTGCACTATGAAAAGTATAAATATGACCATAAAGCTGCGAATCTGGAAAATAATAATTATGATGAGGGCGCTTACGTACTTTGTCACTGACACTAGCTGATTTAGTTGATCTACACACTGCAGATTGAAATACATCGGATATCGAATATAGAATATCGAACATTGAGCCATTAACTATCCAACATGTGCCAAACTGCTATTTGCCCACTTTGCCAGAAGATTGCATGGACTGGATGTGGAAATCACGTTTCCAAAGTGATGGAAAGTCACCAAAAATCTGACTGGTGCACTTGTGAGCATATTTTTGATGATGAAGATAAAAGATATCCACCTAAAGCAGGCCTAGGAAAGCCAACAGCTAGAAAGTAAAAAGCTTTCGGCAGGATGCTCATGGGAGCTGGTTGATCTGATTAACATCTTTTGAATATATACAGATGCAGATACGAATTACGAGTTATGAGAGATGAGAAATGAAAAGATTGCTCTAAAGTAGGGGGTGTCTATTTACTTAAATTTATTCTTCTTATATATCCTTTTCCTTTTTACCTCTTTTTTTATTGGTATTTATACAAATTCCTTCCAACATTTATATAAACCTTTTCATCATTTTATCTGCAAAAACCAGTATTTTGATTACATACACTATTAGCATTTATACAAATTCCCTCCATCATTTTATCTACAAAAACCAGTATTTTGATTACATACACAAACCACTTGTACCCAGCTCATATCTACAAATCATCCATGTTGTATTTAGTAAGCGCTAAAAGTACATCACGTGATACAATTCACACGTCAAAAAATTTTACGATCTGCTGAGTAAGATGCCGGAGAACATTACTCAGCTGAGCCAAGCCGAATTGTCGGATTGTATACCAGGATTTACCCAAGAATATAAATTGCCTTTGTCATATTTTGACATATATAAAAGAACACACTAGAGGTATGTATTTTTCTTTATCTTTTGTTTACTAATTGTAATCCAAGGGCATATGATTTTTGCAAGATATATAAGAGCATCAAAGCTACGCTTTTTTCTTCTCGGATATTCATGCGTCTTTTCACTCGGATAATCATACTAAGTGTTCTTGTGCTGTTTATGTCATACATATATAAGCTCACATCGAAAGTTAAACAAACAGCCAAATTCTACAACCCAATGTCATACTCCATAGATAACTTCGAGTTCAGAAAGTCTCCAAACGGCCCCCTTCCTATATTTTTCTTTTCCCACGGAGGTCCTACATTTGCCGACAAGAACGACAAATTTGGATCAAATTTGGGTGCTTGGAACAAAACAAGAGACGTTGGAAAATACATAAGGAACACACTAAAGCCAGACTTTATCATTTGTGTTTCGGCCCACTGGCAGTCGGATTTCGCAAATAAAGTGGAGGTGGCCATTCCAGGACCAAAAGAAACCCGCTTCATTGAGAGTAATACCTCATCTCACAGAATCACTCCGGATGAAAACGCTTTGATCTACGATTTTTACAACTTCCCAGCAGTTCACTACAGAAACCAGTTCCATACGTTGGCAAACCGTGCAATTGCAAGGGACATCGTCAAGACATTGTCTGAATCAGACTTCTTTGAGGCAGAAACAACGGAAAGAGGAATTGATCATGGATGCTGGGTTCCACTTAGAGTTGCATTTGGAAACACCACAGTAGAGGATACAAAGCAGTTGGATATAGATGTTCCAGTTGTTCAGGTTTCGTTGGCCGGTACAGATGACATAGAGATCCACTACAAGTTGGGCCAGGTTTTGAGCAAGTACCGTGATCTAAACGGCTGCATCATATTTTCTGGAATGTCAGTGCATAGCCTTCGTGATATAGGCAGAGCCATCCAGAGCGGGAAGAAGGCCTTAGATTATGTCACACCTTTCAACACATTGCTTACGAAGATTCTGACTGGTCCTAGTAAGGATGTTCTTCCCCAGTTGAAGCAGCTTCCTAATAAAGACGGATGGAAAACCCTTTATAGACTCAGCCACCCCACAAACGAGCATTTCCTCCCTTCTGTTGTTGGTGCCGGAGCCTCAAGAGGTGATGAATGTAAGGAGTTGTATACTGCTGCAGATCTGTCTCTTGGCTGGAATATTTACAGGTGGGGTAAAACCGATAAGAATGGACTTTAAGTGAGTCTGAAAGAAACATTGAGCTTGGAGTTACTGTATCTTCATATTTTGTCTTTACTTGCATGCCATTTTCGTATAGAAGCGCCGAATAAATCATATTTATAATTTGAAACAATCTTCCTACAATGTAGAATCCTTTTTTTTTTTTTTTTATCTGGTAGCTTCATGCTCTAAGCAGCATGCCTGCCTCGCAAAATTTGGTTATCTTTGAAGATCCACTGTTTCAGAGAAGTAACATATTAAATATCCTTTTAAAAGACAGATATCCTTGAATTCTTAACGAAATAATGAACATTCACTGAATATAGTAGCACTAACTGTAAAATCTCTTTTTTCTAAAAGCATAAGTCTTCCCCCTTCTCTATATCTCTCTCTCACAAATAATTGCAGACCACATATAACTTGATCTACAATGCTGAAGATATGCACTGCCTTAAATAGCTTCAGCCAAAACGGACGGCCTTATCTAAACTTGAGGGAGCGGTTATCGCAGATCTGGTTCAACTACTACACGATATTCTTGCTGTTGCTAGTACTAAAGCTTATTATATTTAAAATTTCTTTGGACAATTCACTAACGACATCTCGGGAAAAGACATACTCTGCATGTGAAGCCGCCGAAAAGTATACTTCATACATTGCCAGTGTACCTCATTACATGTCAAAATATACAAATACACTCGTTGCAAAGTCAATGGAAGAGGCTCATAAAGGAATGATAAAAGCCCTAGGCTTAGTATTAACAGCTTCCAAGCAGATGATAATCTTTGCGATTAACTTAAGTATAGGGACATACCTATGCTTACTAACGGCAGCAGTAGATACTACAGTAGATACGGCACTAAATGTCACTGAAAGTGTGATAGATGTTGCAAACGAGACGGTAATATCGTTTGCAAATGATTTAGAAGATGGATTAGGCGACATCTCTACAGTTGCAAACAAGATAATATCTACTATAGATGATGCTGTAGATGCAGTGAAAGAACTTTTTGGTTCAGATGATACTGGAGATGACTTGGCAGATCAGATTGGAGAAGTGAACATAACGATATCCTCATTGAAGAATTGGCACATAACTGGAAACATAAACACGAAGCTTGAGAGCTTGAAGAACAAAACCATTGACTTTGATGAGGTCAAGAATAAAACAAACTCTCTTATCAGCAAACCTTTTGAAGCGATACAGAAGCAAGTAAACAAGAAGGCAAAAAGAACATTTAGTTCCAACGATCTCTACGTTCCACCAATAAAACAACTCTCGTTCTGCAGCAACTCAAAGGAAATAGACGAGTTTTATAGCCAGGCAGCTAACATCGTATACAAGACATCAATAATACTAATAGCTGTACTAATATTTGCCATGCTAGCTTTTATGGTATGTCAAAGTTGGGTTGAACTCAGAGGATGGAAACAAATTACGGAGACAGCTACAGAAATGCAATACAACCAAGATGAAATGACAAATCTGAGCTATGATCTTCAAAAAAGACATAATATAGCCATGCTAGACTCATTTCAGAATAGAGGTGCAACCTTAATATCGAACGGTTTATTGTGGTTCTTCTTTAGAAAAAAGAACTTGCGAGAACCAAAGACAGCAGCAAAGATTGCACGAATGTGTTGGCTAATAAATTATTGCAGTTCATCTTACTCACTTCCAATTCTCCTGCTTGGTGTATTGGGTCTTCTTGGCTTTGGATTCCAAAGTATTATTCTGGTACTTTTATCCCGTATTAAAACAGACGATGCCAACAAATTTGTGGAGAAAGTGAGCAAGACCGTCGCATCTTCAGTCAACAGTTCCATATACGATTGGTGCAACCACACAAATAGCTATATTTTAGACTACCAGGATGATATCAACGACAGTATGCTTGGATGGGTGAACAGTGCAACTAGTAGTATCAACAATACAGTTACTACTTTTATTACTGAAATGAATACCAAACTTAGTGACATATTTGGTGGAACAATTATGTATCAACCAATTCAAGGGGTTGTTGGATGTGTACTTACAAGAAAGCTTCAACAAGTGACAAAGGCTTTGACTTGGGTTAACAAGCATTCACAAATCAGCATTGAAACAATTGACCCTGACGAATATATAAAGCAAATTTGGAACGATGGAAACCAAACAAATCAGGATGGTATGAAAGAAGAGTTATCCTCACTCAAAACTGATGCAAGAAAGGCTATGAAGACAATTATTGAGGACTATCGCACAAGTCTAAGAATTGAACTGTATATTTCTCTAGGACTTATTGGTCTCTGGCTAATAATAATCGTCATGGGTGTTATCATCCTCTCGGTAACCGAATACAGAAGATCAAAAAATAACCAACAGAGCGGATTGTGTGAGAATGAGTACCAAACGAAAGAGAACTCAGTTTTCAAGCAGACTGTTCCAGAACCGTCGGCTGAACTGAACAGCATCTCTAGTTCAGCCACTCTAAGCCCATCAAAAGAGGGTACTGAAATGAAAAATGCAACTACTGAAAGAAAGTCGAAAAAAAAGAAAAGCATTGACTATAGTGGAAAAGCCTACTGGGAAAATCCATTTGAGTGCAATATAGATGATCCGGAAAAGCATAAGCCCTACGTAATCGGACGCAGTACCAGCCAAAGGACAAGCTCATCGAAAAGAGCATTTTTCCAAGGTGGAGGTGTTATCAACAAGGCACTAGCTAACATACTATATGGAAACAAGGGAAAAAATGGAAATAAGAAAAGATCAGTGGATACAAGTGAACGAACAGAGTATGAACCTGAATTCCAAGAGACCTTGGGAAGAGACCATTATGGCTGGACGAATACCAATGGATCCAGTGTATATACTGACTCGTTCTCCGATCCAGGGACACCAAGTGCCAGGAGGTGGGAGCCGTAATTCGAATTCTATAGGAAATACCAATTTAAGTAATGATACAATATCTCTTTATTAATGTAGTGCTTACCGGAAATTTAAACTCGCAAGAATTGAGCATCAGCTTTGCTTATTCCTCATCGTGATTTTCCTTCTTTTCATGGTGGTGATGATGGTGATGCTTATGGTGGTGCTTCTTCTTCTTTTTATCGCTTTCATCATCCTCATCCTTCCCATGGCTTCTTTTCTTTGACTTCTTCTCTTTATGCTTTTTAAGCAAAGGATTTTCTCTAGAGTCCTCTTCAGGAGCAACGTAATCCTTCTCTTTCTCCTTCTGCTTGATCTCCTTCATCTCATTCTGCTTCTCCTTTGCTTCCTGAAGCTTCTTAAGCTTCTTCTGCTTGTCATTTAAGAAATACTCACCAGACTCAATCTCAAGATCGACCTTACGAGGAGTTTGAGCAGGTGGAAATGGTGTGTACGCTTTCTTCTCTGTGGTTTTACCATTCTTCTTAGCATCCTTAACCTGCTTGGGTATACGACGTGCAACTGCTCTCTTTTTGAACTGTGGAAGGAAACGTGACCAGTCTTCATTAGCAAGCTCTGGTCGTTTCGATAGCTCTCTTTTAATCATGAGCTCTTTAATGTGATATATAGGGTGGACGTTTCTCATACAGTCAATGATGACTCTCCGTAACACTTTCAGGCCCTTGTAGGGGCCCATAATGGAAACCGTACTTCCCTGAACTAACATATAACAGTCCGTGAGCAGCTCCAATGCCTTTAAAGTGTTACCATTGGGTCCAATAAGACGTTGGCGACGTTTTATAAACCTTTCCTTATTTGAAACCATACCATCTATCTTCACGACCTCACAGGCCACATCGTCCTGCATAACCTTCACTGCCTGGGGAAAAGGGACCGATCTGGCAAGTAGCTTAATAAGATCTCTTGCATTAAGGATCTGAACAGGGTCATATGTCTTTCTTGTAGTCTTAACTGTCATAGAACCTTCCACGAGGTCCAAAGTACATCCTATTTGATGATTGGTCAAAGCTTTTGTCACATCTCCCCATATCTGTTTCAAGTACTCTTCCCTATACTTCGGGAAAAGAGTCTTGAATGAGGACTCTTCAAGAAATGGAGATCCTGAAGCGTTATCTTCGGGTTTGAATGGTTCTATCTTCCATTTATCTATATCGGGAGTATCCCATGGTTTATCACGATTGTGTGTTGATGGCATAACTGTGTAATTATATTATCCACTTGGGCAAATCTCTTTTGTTGATCTGAAAGCCAAAGATATTTTGCCTCGAGTTTAGTATAGATGTTTGTCAAGGTGTACTTGTCATACCAGATAGTGCGAAAATAGATACCAGGAAAGAATATTTTTCACTCTGAAGAAAATTTTCAAAAAAAAAAATGAAGAAAAAAAAAGATAGAAAAAGAGAGTAGGGACCCGCGGAGAGTCTTATCATCATGAATATATAAGTGCTTCATATATCCTTATACTGTATAAATTAGAGTATAACGATCTTGAACACCCATACTAAACTAAAGATTGCATTACCACAGATTTCAAACTCTGAAATACCTACACTAGAACTATTTATATACAATAACCAACATGTCAAAGATGAAACATAGCACCGCTAACAAATCACACACTAAAGGCATTAAGAAGGTGAGGAGAAGAGAAAAGAAGGGAAGAAGTTCAAAAAAAGCAAGAATTCAGATCGAGAAATTGAACAGGCTGACGAATGATTCCGATATCGTTGAAATGCAAAATCTGATTCGACAGGAAACAGAGCAGAAAAGCGAAACCCAAAAAGGACTGAAGACCACATTAAAACGGATTAAAGAGGATGAGAAGGCCGATCAGGCGAAGAGGGTGGAAATTGGAAAGCAGAATGCAGCCGTGAAGAAACAGCTAGCGAAAGAAGTTGACTTGATTAATTCAATGTGTCTTTAAAAGATATTGGAGCGGTTAAGAATACCAAGGCACATCATCTCATAACTGTGAAACCATGGCTCTAATGAAAATACAGCATTAATGCATATGTTGGAGGCTCCACAAAGTGCTCAGATAATGCATATTTTAGCTACTTTACTATACTACATAATAGGGCAGATGCAATGATCAACATCATTGCTCCGATCTCTTATAAGCCTACATTCTTTCTAAGGAAACACAGCCTTTGGAAAAGAACAAATATATAAAAATTGTCTTACCCTATAGTCGGCGTATATGAATATATATAATGATCTACATAATAGTGTACATTCAATAATACCGGAATTTTCACTTTATCTCATTCAACCCGTAAATCAGGGAAAGCGCGATTCACACTACTTGGTGCACTGCAACTACCCAAAGATGCCATATGCCGCAATTCGTAAATAAGAAAAATTTCACCGGTAGTTTTTTTTTCTTCTCTTTGGATCCTCAATTTTTCTTATTGTCCTAACATGCTGCCTCAAAAGTTGATCCTATTATTGGAAATTGGTTATTTATGTTTATTAGCTGAAAGTATTTGAGTATAGTGTATTTTGACTTGATGTTGCTATACTAGAAATATTATTACATCCACTCACTCATACAATCACCTACGCTGAAAAGGTACTGGCTACTTTCACTCTTTAATCCTGGAAACATCACTCCTTTGAAACCACTGTATTCCTTGATAACTTTAGCCGTAGCCTTTTTTGGCTCTGTTTCTTTTACATGCAAGCCTACTGAGAACGTATAGAGCCCAATCAACAGTACACAGCAAACATTTTTGGAATATCCCGTCTAATTTCTTGCCTGCTCTCAAATGAGAAGTATGCAAACACAAACAACGCAAGGAGGATAAATCACAGACACACAAAGAAAAAAAAGCCAACAATTTTTTTGGCGAGTTTGGCTTACAGCTAATCATTTCCATATGACTTTTACAACAGTTGACGAGCTCATAAGTCACACGAGGGGAATGACAAAGCGATCAGAGCTTCTTCAATCGATAAACGAGGACCTCTGCTTGGAAATGGACCAGCTACAGCTTCATGTCATACATAAAGAGGATGCGATAGAGGAACTTCACACTAGGTTGGAAAACACAAACATATTTCTGAGACATCTCACATCATTAGAGCTTCGTTGTGACTTCTTAGAAAAGCAGATAGCACATCTGGAAGGGGAGGATACGCTATTAAAAGATTCGGAGATTTTGGCGACGAGAAATTTGGGACTGCACGAGTTTAGAATGCGCAAAGAGAACAACATCAACAGGAAAACGGTTGAGACTACATTAGAAAATCTTGCGAGAGAGTACGATTATCTTACAGAGCAACTTCAGGAGGCGAACCAGGCTTGTGTTAGCAAAGAAGACGAGGATGAGGGAAGGACAAATGTGTCTTCCGCTGATGATACACTCACGGAAATATCCAATGATACATCCATTTTTTCTACGATGAACGACTCAAATACTTCTTCCTCATTGCTTGACATCACAAATAATAGGAGTGGCAATTATAACGAGCAGGCCTCGGTTAAACAGTGGCCGCAACATCAGAACCAGACCAAGGCCAGGAAAAAGAGGCACTTGCTCAAGATGGAGAGCTTTCTCACTATACCTTACGAGCAGAAGATTGTGCAGAACAAGCCGAGGGAGGTTGAGAAACCATATCTTAAGCATTTCAGGATATCATCCCTTCAAACTGGAGGGAGCAGTGAAACTGATGGCAATTCCAGAGTCATATCAACATCCACAACAGCCTCAGAGGCCTCATTTCCTCCTCGAAACAGTGGGAAATGGCACTTACCGCTACTAAATCTTACCACAGAAGACCCAGAGATGGATACAACCGATGGTGGACTGACAGAAGAGTTCCAATCGATGGTGGCTGATGATTCATCCAGCTTTACCGCCTCGGCATGCTCTTCAATACCACGGTATCACCATAGGCGGCATCTTTCTATGCCGGACACAACGGAGATATCAGAGTCGTTTTTCAGCGATGCTGAGAGATGTACGGAGGGTACATTTACGGAGGTTTCGACTGGAAATATACAGGGTTATATTCATCAGCCCAACGGGGGAAAAACAGCAGATAGCGAACGTTTGGATTTCAAGTGGCTTCTTCGAAAAAAAAGAGACCAGGACGGCGAGTTTCCTGGCTCTTCAAAGGGCGTACTAAGGCACTTTGTTTCTCAGGATACGGGATTGAGCTTGATTCACAGGGGGAAGCGAGTTGGTAAGTGCGGTGTTACAGCTTTCGCCAGACCCACGGAGTTTATACACGATGAAGAATCGTACGAGGAAGGATACGTATCAGATGATTCGTATGGAGAAGGAGTTGCAAAGCCACTTGTATTAGAGAGTGTGGAAGAGGAAGCTGAAGGCTTGTACTACGAGGAAGCAGGAGAAAACGAAAAGAAGGCGGATAAACACATTGGAGCAAGAAATCTGGTTGGGTCCCCACAAATAAAGTTCGGGGATGACACTGGTATCATGATTCCATGCAAAGCAGTAGCGACGATTCGGAAATCTCGCTCACATGAAAGTATATTTGATACATATCGTAGGGAAGAGGAAGAGCGTAACCGGAAATCCCGCTCACATGAAAGTATATTTGATGCATATCGTAGGGAAGAGGAAGAGCGTAAGCTCGAAATGCAGAGCTTGGATCTCAAATCTCAAACATTGAAATGGCTCAAACCATGTACACCGGTTGTCTCATCAACTCGGGAAATCGCTTATGGAAAGGGGAAGATCTTTCCACTGTCATCTGGCGAACTTTATCATTCCAGAAAACCAGAAGAGGTGGGGAGAGGAAGCGTGAAATGCATAGCGACAAAGCCAAGAGTTGCTGAAATACTTTCTTCTTCACAGGCCATACCTACTTATTCAGGCAAGGCCAGTGACAAAAACATCATATCGACCATGAAAAAAGCAACGCCAATAGCGATCAGTCTTCCAAGCAGGACACCAGCAAGGAAACTTGGATCTACACTGACTGCAGACTGTCTAACGTCTGCGTCAACGAAAAGAAGCCGGTGGTGGCAAAGCATGATTCCAAACTCTGCTATTGTAACTGCTGAAACAGGAAGATTAATAAATATACATGCATCAAGATCCGTTGCGACAAATTGCAGTGGAAGTTACCAAAATAGTCGCTTTACATCTCCGTTCCTGAGACCGCAGACGTCCAACATGAACGGATCTTTCTCGACGATGGTGATTGGCCATAACGGGAGCCGAATGATCAGTCATGGATTTGGCTCTGACTTCAACTCGAGTGTTGTGAGCTCTGAGGTGAATCAGGATGCTCTTCAAGATGCCTTAGAAGGTGACATCGAAGAGAAGAGAAGAGAAGAGAGGTGAAATGAACACTACTTGCTAATATAAAGCGACACCATAGAAAAGACGTGGACCTTGATGATACTTACGAATTACGGCACTCGTGCGAAGAGAGCACCATAGTTGCTAACGAACCTGATTAGATTAAGCTAGAACGAATTGTATATGATAATCGATTAATTAAATGAGTTAGAAAAGATGCGATAACGCGGGAAATAGACGACTAGCACGAACACAAACCTGCTGTAGATAAAGGGCCTACTGCCAGCCATCATCAAAGCTGCTCATGGACTTGTAGATCTTCATCATGGTTTCAGTATGCCTCACCGACTTCAAGGATCTAGCAATCTTGGCTGCCTTACCATTCTTTAGCTGTAGACTCTCCATTGCAAACGATCTTCTTGCGGTGAGAGACGAAACAGAGCCGGTGGAGTGTGCAGCTGGTTTTGAGCCAACAACGACATGAACCTCATGAACTTCATGGCCCGTTGTAGTGCTGTAACGAGCTTTCTTCTTCTTTCCTTTCCTGAACGACGATGCCAATGAATGAGTTCTTGCTGCCAATAATCCGATTCCAGACTCCTCGAGATCCAGACCATCCTCATTATCATCAATAGGCTGCGTGGACCCACCCTCATCATCTAGAGAGATCACTTTTGAGTTCGAGGCGTTTCTCTTGGATGCTTTCTTGCTCTCTTCAGAGGGTCCAACAAGCTTTCTAGGGATCTTCACCTTCATATGTTTTTTGATATACCTGATTTCAGCAGCACCATCATCATCATCATCCATGGAGTCTTGCTCGTCCCCACTGAAGTCACTGATAACACCTTCACCTCGATCTTCATCCTCCTCAAGGAAGCTGATCATCGACCGCACTTGGTTCACCGTAAGCTTTCTTCTCTTCTTTGGCCTGATTAAAACATCCTCATCCTCATCCTCTCCATCACCTGAATGTAAGCTGTCCAAAGGTCTCTTCCTTATACCATCATTCTTCCCATCGGCCTCCTTCTCCTTTACACCATCCTCGAACGGGTTATCAATGGCAGATTCCACCTCATCCACACTGTCCTCAAATCTAACGGAGGCAGTCCTCATCGAATCCGACGCAATGGTATCATAAAATGCTCTGGAGCTCTCGCTTTTAGCCAACTTCCGGAGGTTGGCATCCTTCATATATTGCTTCTCCAAATACTCCTGCCTTCTGTGTTCGTAAAACTGTCTCATATACTCGTCTTCATCATCGCTGAGATCAAGCTCGTAGGCCCCATCATGAGCTCTTCTTTTTCTGAACGCTCCTGTCTTCAAATCCGTGTATATCTTCTTCACCATTTGATCGTCTGCCTCTATATCGTGCTTTGCAAGATCGGCCCGGATCTTGTCCTCATCAACAACAATCTTTGAGGCATCATCCAAGATCTTCTCATCCTCGCTGTTTTCCGCATCAGGATCTTCTCCATCTGCACCGCCTATTCCTTGCCACTCGTCGTCCGACTCAACAGCTTCATTCTCCATCATCTCGCCCATTCCAGCCTCTTTGAAAGCTTTTCTTTGTTCGTTTTCGCGCTCTATAGCTCTTCTACGAGCTGCTTTTATCAGTTCTACACGCCTTTGTCTTGTTTCCTCATCCTCATAAACAATTTCATCGTCATCATCATTACTTTCTTCTTCTTCTGCATGCTCTTTGGTATCTTTTTGTACAGCCTTAAGAACTCTCTTTCTGGCATGAACACGGACATCTTCATCACCGTCATCATCACCTACATCCGCATCCTCAGCCAATGGTTGTATCGGAAGATCTTCTTCTTCTTTAGCGACCGGCTGTGTCGCAAGATCGTCGTCGTCAACCTGAGTTTCCGGCAAGAAATTCTGTGAATCAAGTATCTTCTTCTTCTCCTGGACGACTTGTGATTCCAACCCGGTTTCGATCTTGCTGAAATCTTCTTTCGAGTCTTTGATGTCGGTAAACGTAGCGTTGCTTACAGCACTGTTGTCCATCCACTCAGAAGCCATGCTATTATCTTTGAACTCATCGTTATCTTTCGATATGAGTGTCGAATTCTGTGCTGTTGTATTCGAGTCGGCACCCTGGAGCTTTTTTAGAATATCCACACCCTGCACCCCTTCGAACGACTTGTTAGAGGCCGTACTTTGGTCGAAAAGATCTGCCAACATCGAACTTGCTGCATTTGTCTTAATTGCTGATGCATCAGGTATCTGGAAGCTGATTTCTGATGCTGAACCGTTCAAAGCATCTTTCTCATCACCTTCATCACTGTCCGACCCAGCTTGCTCTTCTTGCCTTTCTTTGGCTGAAATATCATCATCTTCTTCCTCATCTCCTTCTTCTTCCTCATCCTCAATCTCACTCTCGTCCATCTCTTCTTCAATAGGAAGCTTTCCCTCTAGAATCATCTTGGCCCTACGCTCTTTCTCTTGCTCAATCTTAGCCAGTCGTTTGTTTCTTTCTACTTCTTGCTGCATCATTTCCATGATCTCCTTCTCGTTTGTGGCATCCTGCTTCTGGCCTGGCGTCATTCGCTTCTGCCTCTCTTTGTTAAGCTTGGCCATCTGCTTTAGTGTTTCCTGGCGAAGAAGATCCTTGATGGTCTTCTTATGCTCTCTTTTGCGCTTTAGTTTCTGTGAAAACATACGCTTCACATCAAAGAGCTTCTTCTTGTCGATGACAGACGGCTCCTCATCAATATCACCACCACCATCATCATCATCCTCACCATCTGAATCTAAATCCACCATCTTTCCCTGGCCTGACTCTTCCAATATATGCTCTCTATAGCTTCCAAGTGGAATATGAACATCTGATTTGTTTCCCTCCGTAGTACCTACAAAATATAATTTATCGGTATCCTCTTGCTTGACGGTGACATTTTGGTCAGCTAGCTTAGGCGATGAATCGGGTGTCTGCTTATTAGTTTCTGAAAACACCTTTTCGTCCTTTTCTTCCTCATCTGATGAAGACTCGAAGGCTGCTAAAAGCTTGCTAGATGTGAATTTAGACTTATTCGACTTCCGAATTATCAACCCTGAGCTTCGAATAAGAGCATTTTGCTTGACTGCATCTGCAAGTTTCTCCATTTGTGGATTTGTCTTTCGTTTGGATTTCTTAGAGGACAATTCCACACTTTTAATATCTATGGCCTTAGAATGCTCGTTGCTATTTTCAGCTTCTTTAGCATTTTCCTCTGCTCTGTGTCTCTCCTTCTCCTTCTCTTTTGCATCTCTCTCCTTCTTCTTTTCCGCAATCCGGAGATTTATCTTCTCTTCACGTGTCATATGCTTGTACTTTTCCAGAGGAACACCTAATGTTTCGTAGGTCTTATCTTCAACGTTTGTACTGTTCGCACCATCATCAATTTGGGTCAATGCTGCCTTTCTTCTGTGGGCTGTTATAATATCATCATCGTCGTCATCATCATCCTCACCTCCATCCAGCTTTTCCCCGTTACTCTCAATTGGAATGGTAGCATCTACACCAAGACCAGTATTCTGGTTCAAAGCCTGCGTTCTAGGTATAATCTGAGTGGTTGGTTCATTTTTCAAGCTACTGGCTGCCAAGACCCTTTGCGTTGTAACTTGAGTCTTAAGAATTGTAGTTCCACTCTGAGGTATTTCATTATCGGAGTCTAACTTTAACGTGGGATCAACATTGAAATTGATCTGAGACACATTCTTGGTGGATGAAGGCTCAGCTTCCAAAGCCAACGTCTGCGTGATCACTTGCTCAGTCTGTGGTAAAGTACCCGTCTTCTTGATTGCCTGGGTTTCTGTATTCGTGACACTCTCTGCTATTTTTTCAGTAGAGCCTAACGTTAACGTTGGCGTTAACTGAGAGACACTTAGTTTCGCATTTTCGTGTATTTTCTGTGTGACCAAAGATTCATCAATAATGCTGTTAGCATCTTCTCCAGGTTTCTTTCCCGTCTCTTCTGTCAACTCTCGATCTACTTGCTGTTTGCTATCTTTCCCTTTCATTCTCTTCATTATATTCGTGATGAGACTGGAATCTAGTCCCAATACACTCAAGTTTGGCTTCTGCGAGAGCTTTAAGCTATCAAAATTTGCATCCACCGTCTCTTGGGTGTCATTGGAAAGTTCTTCATTGCCGTTATGATCGTTGAAGATTGTGAAGTTAGCAAAGTCCACTTGGGACTCAGAATCCTGGTTATCGTCCTCAGAGGCGTTAATTTTGGACATTTGCTTTCAAGAATGGAGATGAATCTATCGAAGAGCAAGTTATACTGTTGAAAGGATCGGGCCCAAATGCTTCAAAGAGGAGAGAGAGGCTTAACAGAAACTTGTAAACATCAGCATATGATGTATACAGTAAAAGTGTTAAGGGGTGGAAGAGAACGCGTACGCGTAGATTATATGCGGTATTAGGCAAGATCCAAAAAAAAAAAAAAAAAAAACCAGCGCGCTCATTATGTCTTGATAATAATATTGGAGCGGTACTGAAACGAGAAAAATGAAAGTGAGAAAGCCCCATATTTCAGTATGGTTTAAACCGAGGCTGCTCTTGGTACACAAGCGGTAGAGAATGCTCCACTAAAAAGATCGAAAGACACAACAAAGCATGAAAATAAACCACAGAATAAGAAGTCCCGAGTATAATATACAACGTTTTGTAGTTAATAGCACCAGAAATGGCCGGAAAGTGACGGATGTATGCTTGTCAAAAAAGCATCTTAGGTGAAAAGTAGAAGATGCAGAAAAAGTGCAGTATGCGGCAAATGCAAAAAAGTGCAACCAAGTGTGAAAAAACCTGTATTTCTGAAACAGGATTCATCAATTCAGTACCATTCCCAATAGTATAAATGTATAATGTAGGGGAAGTTGACTTGTAAACAAGGGTGCTTAGTACTAAAGAAATATCGTATTACAAATAATGAGGACCGGTAGTTGATTTAAGAAAAGTAAAGCTGTAAGAATGTAATTTTCACTTACTCATTCGGCTCCTTTAAATCTAAATATAGATGCTACCATTAATACATAAATTAAGCAATAAATGCACAAACGTATCATAACACTTCGTTTATGTTGGCTTCAAGCATACAGAAATACTGCTACAGAAGCACATGAATCGTAATACACGCATTTGTAAACATCTTGTCTTTTCCCGACTAAAGTAATAAATAACTTAAGAAGCTTGGTATAAGTACTGGGATTTTTAAATGCTAGCTTAAAACGATGTGAGATCCAGGCGAGTCTGAGATTTTCATTTTTCTTTTCATATTTATTTTCATTTCCAATTTTTTTTTTTTTTGATCTCATCATATCTTGACAGGTGGAATATGCGGCCGGCTTGTTCTATTAAAAGCCATCCAATATAAAGGGTAGGGCCAATAAGAATAAATTAGCTTTTTGGAAAACAAAGAGAAGGTAGTCAGGACATTAAAGATCTTGCATAATCATCGTCTGCCCTGATCAACTTCATTTTTTTTTTATTCGAAATATACAGAATACAAGTAAAGCATCGTCTTTGACATATAAACTGCAATATCGCTCAATTATGACAGAGAACACACATAAAGGCACCGAAACAGACACTAGAAGCTCAATTCATAAGGCTGTGTCGATTGGATCGTTTGTGACTGGTTCGTCGAGCTCATCGAAGTCGAGAAATGCTGATTTTAACTCGAATCACCTGAAAGAGACTGGAAGTCAGAATGTGAGCATATCTTCGAAGATTGAATCCATACAGTCATCAGGAAGCCAGGGTAGCGGAGAGGGATCTCTTGGGAAGACATCGATGTTGGAGCAACGAGCAAAGGGGTCGGCTGGTACAGGAAATGGGGCAGATCACCATCAGGAAAGATCGTACGTTCATCCTCCGCAGTATAATCAGTATGTTGCACCAGGAAAGCCCCCAAAACAGGCGCAGATGGCTCAGAGCGGACAGCCGCTGACGTACCAGGGGATACCAACGTACTCTGGGGTGCCGATGGGGCAGAAAGCGGCCAATCCGATGCTGTTTAACCGGAAATTTGCTCAAGGCATGCACTCAGGGCATCCAGTTCAGCAGGTGGTCCCAGTTCCCGCAAATATGCCTCAGGGAGTGAACTATCAGCAACTAGGAAACACCCCATATGTGCCGTGATTAGAGAAACTGGCACCTGGAACGGTTTTGGCCGTTGGAAGCCACCATGCCACGATTATCAGATTTATAGGCCAAGGAGGCTTTTCGCACATCTACTCTGTGCGAATGGACCCGCAGGAAGACAACTCAAGCATTGCGTGTCTTAAGAGAGTGATTGTGCCAAACAAACAGGGTCTAAGCCGGCTAAGGGCCGAAGTTGACGTGATGCGAAGACTCTCGAAGTGCGAAACTACAGTCAGATACTACGATTCGAATGCTGCACACATTCCAGGCTCTACGGGAGTGTACGAGGTTCTCATGTTAATGGAGCTTTGTGAAAACAACTCCCTTCTCGACTACATGAACCAGCATCTCAGTTCACGGCTTACGGAGACAGAGATATCATCAATTCTGCTTGATGTGTGTAAAGCAGTTTATGAATTGCATCGCTCCAAGATCATTCACAGAGACATCAAGATCGAGAATGTCTTGATCGACAAGGACTACCGGTTCAAGCTTTGCGATTTCGGAAGCGCCTGCCCAGTTATCCCAGTCCCAAAAGACGTCAACGGCTTCAAAGCACTTCAAAACGATCTCCTCCACCAAACCACACCGCAGTATCGGTCTCCAGAGATGATCGATCTCTACAGAGGGTACCCAATAGACGAGAAGTCTGATATCTGGGCCTTGGGAGTGTTCTTGTACAAGCTCTGCTACTACACAACGCCGTTTGAAATCGTGGGAGAGCTGGGAATACTGCATTCTGCCTATGAAATGCCATCCACACCGGTGTACTCTCAGGAGATCAGGCATCTGATCAGTCTCATGCTACAGGAGGATCCTGAATTCAGACCAAACATCTACCAGGTACTTCTGCAAGTGGCAGAGATCGCTCATATCGACCCGTCGAAACTTGAAATCGACGATATCTACGGATTAGGGAAGTACAGAGAGCCACAGAACAGCGAAGACGCTACAGTTGTCGATCACATGATGCCGTTTATTGCCAGCAGAAAGCCTATACGGTCGTGCTTCCAGCGGGATTTCGATAGTTCCCGTGTTGTTAAGTCAACTAATCCATTCATAACTGGGGGAAATAGCGGAATTAATGCAGTTGAAAATGAAGATGGAAAGACAAGTGGAGAATCAGATGGAAAGACGGGTGGAAAATCAGTTGGCAAATCAGAAAGAGTATCAGGGGGTAAAGCAGATGGGAAACTAGTTGACAAGGCAGATGGCAAAGCAGATGGAAGAAATAAATTTGGAAAGAGCTCATCTGCAAAAAAACAACTAGATACACTCTTCAGAACAGCCTCGGCAGAGATAAAGCACACTACTGCGACATTACGGAGTTCCTCATCGGGAAACTTGGAGGCCTTCTCTTCAAGAAACTCATCGCTGAGTATGGATTCTGGCAGATCGAGTGTCTCTTCTCAAGCCTCAAGCATCTTGCCGAACAGTGCTAGCACACATGCCAATGATATCCAACATACGTCACCGAACCCGTTTAGGAAAGCGCAATTGGAGCAAAGCACCGACCAGAGAAGTCTGCCAAGCCGGGATTTACAAAGCCAAACACAAGTTCAACATGCGAAAACAGTTCCATTTGTCAAAGTTACCGGCGCTAAGTCTGAAATACAAGCCGGCCACAAATTTTCACCGAGTGCAGATCCTGACGGGTCGTTGGCAGATAGTGCGTCGATCGACGCGCAGAACACGTCGACCTCGACGGACTCGTTGGTGGACAACGTTGAGGAGCGGTTTCCGGACATTTTGAGAGAGTCGAATGGTCCAACAGCTACGGAGAAGAGATGGTCGACACACAATCCGTTTCCAAATATCAGCAGTGAGCACTTGGAGGACGGAGCTGTGCAGAAAACTGACATAAGTAGGACAGAAATACCGGAGCAGGAAGAAGCAAGCACGTTAGTCGATGGTGTTGATTTAATCGACTTGGCAAACCGAGGCGAGACGTTCGAAAGGAAGAAAGAGGAGGCACGGATGCCAAAGAAGGCGACGTCTATGAACCCGTTTGATTTGTAAGGGTGTTGAAGGGGGATTTAGAACAGTTTCTCCCCAGAAAACCAGAAACACAGGCATCATACTACAAAGCATATAATAATGGCAATAAGAATATATTGAATCGTATTTAAGTTAATATGGGGAATTTAGGCCTTGTCCTCCTCGAAGACAAACCAGTCGTCTGGATTGTAGTTCTCCTGGGCAGCCTCTGGGGCATCTTTGGCCTTTGGAGAGGAAACTTCAACGTTCGAAGATTCGTATTCGGCCAAGGCATCGGCACCCTCAGCCTCCAGAGCTGGGGCTTTTGCAGCCTGGGGCAACTTCCAGGGAACTGTAGCCTCCTGAGCGTCTGCTTCAGTGAGTGGCTTTGGCTTGAATGCCTTGAGCTCTTTTATATATAGGTCCTGGACCAGGTTTGGTCTCAAAGATGACACATGGAAGCATCTAACGCTTCTCAAAGGAGCAGTCTGTGTATTCGACGGTGTTAGTAACTGTAATAGTTCGGGATACGGGAAAGAGAAACGGCTTCCTCGAGAAATAAAATATCGCATTTCGCTATCTTAATCAACCCATAAGACTTAAGCCACTAACCAGAATCCAACAATCTTCTGGAAGTATTGTACAACCCTCTGGCAGAATTATCGTACAATCTTCTGCCTGAATTATCGTAGCTTATTCAGCCTATTTAGCCAGCAATATGAGGCAAAAGATTCCTCTTATTAACCACCTCCTGCTCAACACAAATATATCAAGCATCAAAACAATCATCAATTACTTACCGTTGCCTTGGTGATGAACGAGAACATTCTGCGATGTATAATCTCCGCGTCTAGAATATGCTGTAACGAAAATATGCCTAATGCTTTACCTCTAACTCAACACTGCAAGCTGTTCTCAATTAAACATGGCAACTTACTAACTATCGCACATTATTCTCAAAATTTAATTTTTCTTAGTTCATTATATTTCTTCCGCTCTGCTGTTTAACTCTTTCTCTCTTTTCGCGCTTTTTCAGAAGCATGCCGAATTCAGCTGCAATGAGCTAATGCCAGGTGAGAAAAAAAAGCTCGACTCTCGTTGGCTGAGGACCCAAAGACTGGAGCAGCAGATGCGAGAGGAGCGCATCCGTACACCAGTACAGACCTTAGGCAAAGAGAGGTAGACAGCAGTGATATGGAAAGTACAAAGAAATAGATAGGAGGTGGATAAAAGACAGTTAAAAGATAGTAATCAGGGAGAGAAGAAATGACAAATGAAGATAAGTGATGTAGAATAAAGACACATAAATGTAAATAGAGGTAATTGTTACTGAATTCAAGTAACATAAGCAACATAGGAAACTCCCGCTAGGATACATAGAAGAAAAATATATTTCAACAGTAAAAAAAAATATAGATAGATACATACTACATAAGAAACACGAAAGAGCGACGAGTATAATTGAAGAAGTAGATATGGCTATGAGAAAGAAGGAGCTGAACATAAGCAACACAGAAAGAAAAAAGAGGAGCAATAAAAGGAGATTAGAAAGAGATGATAAAAAAAAACATCACGCATATCTACAGCACTCAAAAATACCATCTTTATTAGTGTATTTGAAATCACAAGTCAGCGTCATCCTCGTCAGGCAATGGCATAGCTGCAGCCTGGTCCATCTCAGCCTGGTACTTGGTCATCAAGCTCTTGTCAACCTGGACTTCAGGAGGTGCCAAAGCTGGAGACTCGACAAACTCCAACTGGTTGTTGCCAACCAACTTTCTGGCCAACCAGAGGAAAGGCTTCTCGAAGTTGTAGTTGGACTTTGCAGAGATATCGAAGTACTGTAGGTTCTTCTTTCTGTGGAAAGTGATGTTCTTTGCCTTGACTTTTCTCTCCTTAACATCGACCTTGTTACCGCAAAGGACGATTGGAATGTTCTCGCAAACTCTCACCAAGTCCCTGTACCAGTTAGGGACGTTCTTGTAGGTGATTCTCGAGGTAACGTCGAACATGATGATACCACATTGACCGTTAATGTAGTAACCGTCTCTCAAACCACCGAATTTCTCCTGTCCTGCCGTATCCCAGACATCGAACTTGATCTCACCGAAATTCGTGTAGAACGACATTGGGTGCACCTCCACACCTGATGTGGCCATGTACTTCTTCTCGAACTCACCTGTCAAATGTCTTTTGACGAATGTGGTCTATTTCATGATAAAAGGTTGCTTTTGTTAGTACTCTGGGCGATTAAAAAACGTGCTAAAAAGGTGGAAAAGGGGAATCCAGTGATGCTATCCGTTTTGATCACACTTCCTGCATTTAATTCAGGCCATATCAAATTCATAACTTCCTTTACTTTTGCCTTCTGCCAATCCAGCTTCTCAGGATCATGATGCTCCGAGAAAAAAAAAAAAAAAGATAATTTTCCACACACTTTTTTTTTGTTTATTTTTTTCCCCTCCCTAAACTGGGACATCATCAAATTAGACCTGAATCATTTTAAATGCCAAAGATCAACACGTAATAAATAACGACATCTGTAATCTGAAAGCCTGTAACACATTGAACTTGAACATATCATCAATGTAACGAAGCATCAGCTATACGGAAAAAATTTTCCCCCCCCATTGCAAAGTAAAAAAAATTTTGTATAAACTTACCTTTCCAACACCACCATCTCCAACCAAAACCAATTTGAAGGTTGGAACATTTTGTTGACCTTGTTGTGGTTGAGCAGACATCTTTATATTGTCGGTACTAGTATAACAGTAATGCAATTATAACCAGGAAAGGTGGTACTACTTAGTAATATCTGATAGAGTACTGTAAGAAGTTAATGTATCAAGAAGATAGCGAGAAAAAGAAGTGAGCGCAAGATTAAAGCTGCGATGTTTAAAGAAGGGATAGAAAAAAACTTGGATACTGGTTAATGCGGACGAGAGCGAGGACAAAAAAATACAAAAAAAGAATAAAATAAAAAAAAAAAAAAAAAAAATTAAGCCGAAAATAGTGGAAAAAAACCAAAATAATTATGAAAATGTTTAAACCATCGGCCCTATTGGCATAGAACTACAAAAGTCCGTAGGAAAAAAAAAAAAATGGAAATCTCAAGAAAATCAGAAAATTTAGTGTGCACTTTCTGCACTGCACTGCCGCCTTACACCGAATTGCACTAGTTAGTTAGTTGACTTACGTAAGAATCGAATAGGAACTCCATATATGGGAACTCCATGGTATTACGATAATATTGTGATAGATGGTTAAACGATAGTAAAGCGAGCATATGTAGCTGTGGGGGAACCCAGTGGCGAAGTGCTAGACTGGAATTTGCACAGCATTCTATAGAATGAGTGGCTTATTTACTGTACAAAAATGCCACCTGCAAAAAAAAAATAGAAAACGTCCGACTCTAATGTGGCTGTGTAAGTGGCGCATCAGGCAGACGACAAGCAGACAAGTTTGTGGTTGTTTATCGCAAAAGCAAGGCCAAAACAAAGCAACAAAACGCATTAAAACGGGAAGCACTGTCTATAGATCGGGAAATGGCCATCTGTGGAGCGTCGCGTAGTCTGTAAACGTGCTCTATGTGGCCATACTGGCACTACTTAGTATGGGGAGGCCCGACGCTGGTACGGAGACCGGGAACGCCGATAATTGTCCCTCCGAGGGCCCTGAGAACTGCTTGGCCCACCTCTGGACTGTCTGCCAAAGCCACCACGCCTTCCAAACCGGCTGCCCCTGTGAAAACTCGTGCTGTACTTGCTGTTATAATGATGGTCCTCTGGAAGCACCATCTGGGCATGCCTGTGCTGGTAAGCATCCTCTGTGGCCTTATCAACAAGCTTTCGAAGTTCCTCTGCGTCGAAAAAGTAGTGGGAAGGTGGCGGTGGAGGAAGTTTGGCTAATGTAGGTGGAGGAGGCATTTGTGAGCTTTTTGGGGCTGATTTTTCGTCCTTTGCAAGGTGGCCTGGCATTCCAGCATAGTGGGCAGAGAGAATATACTGATATGGTGGTGATAAAGCATTTGGCCTGTAGCAAGGGTTCTGCTTAGGGTCTTTCAAGCATATGTTTTGGTAATACTGACAATATAGACGGACGTGGTTTTTTCCTTGGAGGTGCGACCGTATCACAGAATGCGAGTCATGCTCAAGAAACACGTTGCAGTATGCACAATAGTACCGGCCCATTGTGGATTCTGATGTCTTAAAGGTGCTGGAAGTGAGGACTATGGGCTAAATGTGGAGATTCAGGTCGTGAGGAGAAAAGCGGTAAGTATGGCAATTATTCGACACAGTAAGAAGACTTCTATGGGCTTAAGAGGAATTCTGATGTCTTGAAAGTGCTGGAAGTGAGGATTATGGGCTAAGTGTGGAGATTCAGGTCGTGAGGAGAGAAGCGGTAAGTATGGCAATTATTTGACACCGTAAGAAGACTTCTATGGGCTTAAGAGGCCGGATTCGTGATATATGCACAACTTTGAGAGTGTTTTGGAGCAAATTGGGGGTATGAAAGATATATAAAGAGAGGTCTTAGAGTGTAACGATGTGGTCTTTAGATACGAGATATGGACATCCTGAGAATGAGCAAAAAAAAAATAGAAGCCACGAAGAAAGGGAGAGAGAGAAAAAAAAAAATCGAGAAGTGAAAAGTGACAGATAGATGAGATCTGTTTTACAATGAGACAAATGATATAATATACGGGATTATGTACAAATTGACACGTTATACGACAACCAACCATTGTTTCTCTACACAAACCACACTAAACACACATTGGGTCTGATAGTCGCCGCTGCTGAATTCCACTTGCAGGCAAATTACAGAATAAAGAACCAATCAGGAAGTATAGCAAAGGATACAGCTTGCTTGTAACAAAAACCACATAACAGGCCAAATGTCGCTTCCAATAACGTACAATCCAGTGTCGAAGAAGGTGAGTCTAGCCGAGGGATACAAGGCATCAGAGAACGAGGCGCTCGAGAGGGAGATCTCGCAGCTAAATACCTTGATGAAGGACTACGTGAATACAAATTCCGATGTGCCGGCACTTCCAACACCACAATCTTTCACAAAGAAGCTCTCTCTTCTCGTGAGAAACATGCACGGCGGAGCTGCGAACTCGATGAAGCAGAAGAAGTACAAAGAAGCGGCCAAGCAGTTCGATTTGGCATTGGGATTGGCGATTGCACGTCCGAAGTTCGAAAACTTCCAGCTCAGCATGGCCGAGGTGATAATATGCCTCATGGGGCGGTGCGATGCGTTGATGATGGACAAGCAATGGCTTGGCGCATACCAGGATGCCGAGATCTTGTGCCAATTGGCAGCTGCCGTTCCAGAAAACCATCTAAGGAAAGGGCTTTGCGAATTACAGCTTGGAAACCCACTAGAGGCCCGGACCGACTTTGAGAGGGGCCTCTGTTTCAAGCCGGGCCATCCGAAGCTCCAGATGCACCTTAAATTGGCCCAGGCTGTGATTGATGAGCAGAACGGTGAGATCTAGGTGTCCTTTAATGCGTGTATATATGCTTCTATGTGTACATAATGATACACCCGTATATGCACAGCAGTGCGCTGTTTAGTCCGTAGTTTTTTTCGTTTGTCCACTCTTCATATTAATTCTGGTTCTGGGAGCCTCAGCTATACTGCTAATTATACCCAGTGGTCCCCACCTATGTATCGCCGGAATTATTATATGTAAAGCTCCAATAGTGGCCTGACTTTTTTGGGAGCATCACGTGACCCAGGCAACAGCGAGCAAAAGTCTGGTGATTCTTTTTTTTCTGGTGAAAAATATATATGAGGTGCGAACGATCTTACATGGATAATAACAGTAGTCATTTTAAGAGTAGTACTTTATTATGAGTAAAGGAATGGCCAAGTTTAAATATAGAGAGTTTGTGCATTAAAAGTGAGCTGCTGTAATAAGATAGAGATATTCTGAACATCTGATATATACACACAGAGATAGATATATATCTGGGAGAATATCTAATATAGATAAGTGCCAGCCCACCATCTACTGGAGTACTGGAGATAGTGCCTAGAAGTATCAAGAAAGCTGAATAAAGGCAAGACGGGAAAAGCGAGGAGGGAGAAAAAAAAATTGAATCAGAAAACAGCCAGGGGCCCTTTCGAACTCCGCGACGCGAATTTATCAAGGACAAGGCAGGAAGAGAAAGGAGAAGCGAAAAGAAAGGGGAAACAAGCCAGCATAAAGGGCACAGGTGCAGAAACAGCAAGGCAGAAAAGCAACAGACATGAAAATGGAGGAAGGCACTGGGGAGAGATACGCACGTCAGTCCACGGTGCGCCTTCAGGGGCTCACAGATCGCTCGGGATCCGCGGGAGCCGCGGGAGCGATAGGGGCCATAGGGGCCATAGGAGCGATAGGAGCTATAGGGACCATAGGAGCGATAGGCCCTGTGGGATCCGTACCAGGGGTAACGGGTGCACCGGGCAAGGCCTATTCAGAACAGCCACGGGGGGCTCGTGGCCCGGTGCGTTTGAATCTCCCGCCAAGGACGGGAGAGCCCAGCGCGCGCAGAAATGCACATGAAGCGGGGCGAGGACATGCCAAACGGCCTGGTGAGGGACCTGGTGAGGGACCTGGCGAGGGCCCAGAGGCATTCCCGGGCGAACGGAAAAGACGCCGGGTGGATTCGCAGGGCGAACCCCAGGCAGGCGTGATCGACCTCACGATGGAGGAGGAGGAGATGAAAAACGCAGAGGTCTCCTCCCCAAAGACATCCGTACACCACAACAGAAGCCGGCCGTCTGATGACAACGAGGACGATATTGTGATCACCAGGGAGGTGAGACTCAACCACACGGACTCAGAAGGGATCAAGGAGGTTCGAAGACCACACTTGCACCGGTCAAGGGCGGATTACAGGGCGGAGATAGAGCAGTTGCACACGGAGAAGGAGGAAATCGAACGATTCATACCGCAGAACCTTCGGAGCAAGTACCTCAGGCTGAGATACGGGAAGATCGTGAAGGTGACGGACAACTTGATTGCCAAGGCGGCGGGAGTGTCTGACGATGTGGCTCGGACGATCGACTGGGCACTTCTCGCAAAGATCAAGCTGATGCACAGCACATCCGGACACCAGAACGCAGCAGCGCTTCAGGACTTTGACTCGTTGGTGCGCAAATCGCAGGAGATGAACCGGTCTCTGTTGAAAGACGTCAGCAGTCTTCGGCACAACAAGCATTCGCTTGAGCGAGAGTGGAGCTACAAGCTTGAGGTGCGAAATTCGCTCATAGAAAGAGGGAAAATACCGTCCAGCTTCAAGAGGCCACCTCCAATGGACATGATCAAGGTGAACTTGGCCGTTTTCCGGAGTGTGTACAAGGGCATGAAGGAGGCATCGCAGCGCTTGAGGCGGTTTGAGTTTAACGGTGTTCCTTTGGAGATGGCTTTGCCTCCTGTTGGGGGAGATAGAGATGGAAATCAAATTGACGGAGGTCTGGCGGCTGGAGATCAGGGAAATGGAGGTCAGGGAAATGGAGATCAACTCAATGGAAACCGAATGAATGGAAACAAAGTCAATCCAGATCAAATGAATGGAGATCAAGTTAGTAGAAATCAAATTAATCCAGATCAACTTCATAGAGACCAACTTAATGGAGACCATGGCAATAACAATATTGAAGAAATCGAAGATGATGATGAAGACGATGATGATGAACCGGAAATCTTATCTGTGAGCAACGTTGTTTCGTCTGTATACCAATATTCTGGAAGTACTGGACTGAACGAGGTGAATCCATTTAGAAGAGAATTGAATCAAGAAGAATCGCTTAGAAGAAACGGCAACCAGATGAGCTCGTTTGGAAGAAACGCCAATGGCGTGAACGGAAACAATTTCAACGCCGCGAACGATATCAATGCAAACTTGAATACATTTAGCAACAGCTTCAACAACAGCCTCAATAACAGCTTTAACAACACCTTCAAGAACAGCTTCAACAATACACTCAGAAATACGCTCAACAACACCGAAAGACCCTCGCAGTGGTGGGAGGACGAGTTCTTCAAGAGTGACGTGGACGGAACGCTTAACAATGGCTACAGGTCAGAGGACAGCAGTAACTTTATGCTGAACAGTAACGTGTACCGGCAGGACGAGGCAGAGAGCTTGCGGAAACTTCTCAACGGGATCCGGCCGGACGAGGAGTACGTGGAGGGCATGGAGAAGACACCGAAAGACATGCTAGTCCCGTTGTTGAAGCACCAGAGGATCGGGTTGGCATGGATGAAGGCCAAGGAGAGCTCACAGACGAAGGGAGGGATCCTCGCTGACGACATGGGACTTGGAAAGACGGTCCAGGCACTTGCGGTGATGATGCTGAACCGGTCGAAGGACGCAAAGTGCAAGACGAACCTCGTGATTACGCCGGTGTCGTTGCTGAGGCAGTGGGACCAGGAAGCCTCGACAAAGTTGCGGCCCGAGGCCGAATTCTCTTGCTACATCTACCACCAGTCGAACCGGGTGAAGACGTTTGCGGAGTTGCAGCGGTTCGACATGGTGTTGGTGTCGTACAACACGCTTGCCTCGGAGTGGAAGAGGCACTTTGCGTTGGCGATTTCGGAGCTCAAGAGACACAAGAGCTCGGCGATCCCCGGCCGAGACAGTGGGGGTGAGAGTTACCAGTCGCCGTTCTTCACGTCGGACGCGAAGTTCTACCGGATCGTGCTTGACGAGGCCCAGAACATCAAGAACAAGCTCACAAACGCGTCGAAGTGCGTGGCGACGCTCGACGGTGTGTACAGGTGGTGTCTCTCGGGAACGCCGATCCAGAACCGGATCGACGAGCTCTATCCACAGCTCAGGTTTCTGCAGGTGGAGCCGTACTGCGAGGAGAAGCGGTTCAAGACGGAGATCGCGGGCCCTATCAAGAGCGGATGGGACAACACGCGGGCGTACAGCAAGTTGCACGCGGTTTTGTCGGCAGTTCTTCTACGGCGGACCAAGGACTCGCAGATTGATGGCAAGCCGATTCTCGAGTTGCCCGACAAGCACACCATTGTGGACGAGGTGGCCATGACGGACAAGGAGTTGGCCTTCTACCACGAGCTCGAGCAGAACTCTGCAAAGCAGGCGAAGAAGCTCATGGAGCAGCAGCGGGCAGAGCAGGCGGCTCGTGCCGGAGGTTCTGGCCTAAGCACAGGAAGAGCACTTGGAAGAGCTTCGGGAAGAGCTCTAGGACGGGCACCCGGAGGAAGCATCGGAAGAGCCAGCAACGGGTCAATCTACAGCTCGATCCTCACGCTTTTGCTTCGGCTGCGTCAGGCGTGCGATCACTACTACCTGGTGAAGATCGGCAACGACAAGGAGCGCGGGGTGAAGCGGGACGGCGTGCACAACGAGTACCGGGCGTGCTGCGGGTTCAGCCACCAGGCCACCGTGCGAATCGAGTCTCAGAGGGCCAGCGGGCTCACCTGCCAGATGTGCGGCCAGGATGTGCCCGAGGAGAGCGCATATTTGCTCAGCGGGTGTGGCCATGTCGTGTGCGAGGACTGCAAGACGCCGTTTTTCGACGAGTACGGCGAGTCCGAGCCTGACGGGGGACCCAGTGGGGACCGCGAGGCCAAATGCCGCGTGTGCCATGAGCCCTGCATGGAGAGCCGGTGTGCGAGCCTCGAGGTGTACGATGCCGTTATCCACGACAAGTTGACGTGGGCCAAGATGAAGCGGCGGTTCGGGCTTGACAGTAGGGCCCAGGACGTCAACTACAAGGCCCGCAAGCTCAAGGAGTTGATTGCAGACGATGGCGGTAAGGTTATGGTGTCGGCAAAGGTGTCCAAGTGCGTGGAGCTCGTGAGGCGGATCTTGCGAGAGCAGCCCGGCGAGAAGGTGATCATCTTCAGCCAGTTCACCACATTCTTCGACATCTTGCAGATCGTTCTCTACGCAAACGGCATCAGCTACTTGCGGTACGACGGAACCATGGACGTCGACACAAAGAACAAGGTGATCTCGTGCTTCTACAACGATGCTTCCAAGAAGGTGCTTCTCTTGTCGCTTAAGGCCGGAAACGTTGGTTTGACCTTGACCTGTGCCAACCACGTCATTTTGCTCGAGCCTTTCTGGAATCCTTACGTGGAGAAACAGGCCCAGGACCGAGTCCACCGAATCTCGCAGACCAGGCAGGTCTACGTGCACCGGATTCTTGTCAAGGGCACAGTTGAGGACAGGATCATGGAGCTTCAAGAGAAGAAGGAGCGTATGGTTGAAACTGCATTGGATCCGAATGCCCGCAAGTCCGTCAACAAGTTGTCTCGGACCGAGTTGGGCTTCTTGTTTGGCTTGAACGGCTTGGCTGGTTTAGCGGGGTGATGAGTGGTAAAGAGGGGATCAATGAGTAACTAAGAAGCGAAGCAATAGGCGGAAGAAGTAGATTAGTACGTGGCCAAGAAGTGGATCAACGCGCAGCAAAGAAATGGTTAATGTATGGCTAAGAACTGAATTAATGAATAGTTAGACTGGCTAATGAGCAATTTTTAGTGGGTTAACTGGCAGCTAATAAGTGGCTAATAACTGATTTAATAAATAAGTGAATGAGCATTCAATAAGCAAGTTAAAATAGGTAAAGCTCAATTTTAAAATCTTAGAATGTGATCTAGTAACTAATGGAAATGAATGATTTTAATTTTGATCAAGTAGTGTCTCTTGTACATCCCGTCAAGTATACACACATTTTATATACTATATTGAATAGAACCCTAGTTGAGACTATTAACTTCAGCAAATTAAATTATGAGGCTGGCTTGGTGGTGATTACAGCGCTGGCATAATGTTAGTTACCAGTAATGTCAACCTCTATTATGTCAGCATTATTATAGTAAGCATGGAAAAGGTTGCAAAATTACTAAGTCAAAGTAAGATCATCCAACAGTTGGTGGCAATCCCCTGTTTGTGCTGAAAAGACACACAAGTGATGTGAAAGTATAAACTGTAGCTGATTTTTTTGATGAAGCTGTACATGTTTGGTCAATCCTCTCTTTAAACCCGACCTGTACTGAAAGAAACAACATGAAAAACATAAGAGGTAGTATGAAGCAGTGCAGGAGTATTCAGTCTAGCAGAGTCTTCCAATATGAACAAACTTGGTGTCAATTTAAGGATTACTGAACTTAAGCCAATTTGGATGGAGTAGTTCAAAGAATGAAGAAAAATGGCAAGAACAAACAACGGAATGTATCATTTTGAAAAGAATACTCCAACTATTATACCTAGAGTTACAACGAGTTACTGATGACCAGACATGTTGTGGCTAGACGCTGGTTTAAAAGTAAAACAAGGATTGGAGCAACCTGTAATTTCTGTAATAACTTTAGAAGGGATTTCCAGACTTAATTCTAAAGAATTGCTCAAGCTTAGTGCTAAAGAATTGCTCAAGCTTAGTGCTAAAGAACTATACAGGCTTAAATCTAAAGAATTTCACAGTTTTAGCTGAAGAGTTTTCGATTGTTGATAAACAGCAGTTGATTGGAAATATGTGATAAAGATTTACTGGGATTAGACATCAAACACAGCACAAGCAATATTATAAGACATGCACTGAACCTGATAATACAAATCCTAGTGATATCAGAAGTCACATCAATACGATACACCTCATAATGCCACTAGAAGTCAAGTATTAGTTTGTCCAATGCAAAATCGGTTATGGAAAGTATGATATTGCAGATTAAATAAGCGAATGAAACCAACAGTTGTGGCATATGAGCACTTAGGTATTAATGGGATGTCAGAGATCACACCTGGTGGATTTGATGACTGGATATAAGTGTGCAGTATTTTCAAAAAGCTGATTGTTGGTGACGATTGTCAATAGCAAATATGCAAGGCCCATTTTATTGTGTCAGGAAAGAATGATAGATGGAAAGAATTTCAGCTGCATTATCATCACAACAGACACCACGAGAGGCTTCTGGTATAGAAGTAACGTAAGAGTTATCTACCGGTAGAATGTAAAAAAGGAAAGTTTAAACAGGCAATGTCATAATATCATAAGCAGAATAAATAAGAAAGGCTATCCACTACCTCAGAGAAACTATATCGCAGCCAGCTTTTCATTCGTATGTTAGACTTTATTTGCGAATGTGAATAGCTTTCCGGCGTTTTTGCAAGAAGCTGTGATCTCTGATATACAAAGCTGTATGCAAGGGAAGAAAGCAAGAAGAAAGCATAAAGCAATGTAAACTAATAATGCTTCCATTAAAAGCAGAGAACAGCCTATTCCCAGACATAAATAAACCGTAAACCATACCGACAACAGAAGGTGTGGACTATCGAGGGAGAAATGGGTAAAAATGACGCGGTGGTAAATTGAATGTGACAATGTAACGCTGTTCATTCCAGTGAGAGTCATGCCAGCTTTCGCGCATATTATCAGTGCACATAATAAGAAACAATCACAGGGAAAAGTTTTGCAACCGAGTGAAAAAAATCGCAGAAATAATAAATTTTATAAGCGTTTGGCGAACAATGCGGATCGAAATGGAAATGTAGCCACCAACAAAGGGAAGCTATGGTGTTTTAAAGGAAAGTTACTCCGATTTTAGTTTATATATGTATATTTTTGGCGAAAGAAAAGGTTGGCGACATCCGGATATGGGCGAGTGCTGGAGGTATTAAAGGAACGAGAACAATTTACCAGGCAAAAGCACGTGGAACTAGCTGAGAATGTATCTAATATGCAAATTAAAGAGGAAAGATGAGTGGCAGAATGAGAAGTCCATTCAGGAATTCGTTTAAAAGTTGAACTTGAAAGATGAGCTTTTGGAAGGAAGTGCTCATGGATATTAAAGGTGCGTTAAAAGTGCTCGTTCATACTGAAAAAAATGCAGAGTGAGTATGAACAAGCACGAACTCAAGAACAAGTGCCAATAATGAATAACGCCCAGGAGTTGAAAAGATGTAAGGTGGTTTATTGGTGAAAAAATAATAGACCAGAACAAGTTGAATGAAAAAAGAGACGGAAACATACCGAACAATACAGAATTTTACACTGCGTAAGACTCTTTATATGAGGTAATGCAACATGTGTTGCGCGTGATAATTCTGTATTGTCGGTGCATTATTTCCGGCAGTTTCTTTTATCTGTACTTTTTTAATTTCCTTTCACTCCACACGTTGTTCTAGTTCACTTTTGGGCTTTATGGATTTAATTTAATTGTTACTTGTGTCTGCTTTGAACAACCTTTCACTTGCTGTATACATTAATTGAAATAGTTGTAGCGACAGTAACATAAGAAAAGTTACAACGGTAGCTTCAAAGGTGCAGTAAACTCAGAATTTCAAGTTAGTAGTAGCAATAGCAGTTTCAAAGGCTAGGATAGTAACAAACAAGTTTAGAAGCGGCAATAATTGCAGCGTTTGCCATAATGCTTGCAAGCCAGCCAACATGAACACCGAGAATCCCTTACAACCTTTCAGTGATATGATGCACATTCATATAATTTGGTTTATCCAATTTGGAATAAAGCAAATGAGATTGAATGTGATAGATTCCAATAGTAGCGGATCTCTATGGCTATTTATTTGCAGGCTTCTATGTAATTCGCAAATCTAATTCGCATTTCTTCTTCGCATTTCTAGTTTACATTTCTTAGTTTGACTTTGCCCAGACTTTGCTCTGACTTTTAGAATTCATTTTTAGAATTCACTTTTTCAATCCGCTTTTCTTATTCACTTTTCAATCCGCTTTTCTCATTCACTTTTATCATTCACTTTTATCATTTATCATTCACTTTATAATTCACCTTGATAAATCGCTTCTTGCTGGCTAATTTTTTTCAATTTATTTTATTTCTTATTTTTTTCTATATCATCCCCTCACCCTGCTTCGAACGCGTGTTTATTTTTATTTCCCATCTCTCTCGTGGAGAAGGAGTAAAGAAGGCCAGGATAGAAGAATTGCAGGCAAATTGCAGGCAAAGAACGCAAAACAAAGGGCAACGTACACCAATTGAAGGTAGGAAAGCCCAAAGGCAGGAAACAAGAGCGAGAAAACCACAGGGGAAAAGCGAAAGAGCATTGGGAAAAAAAGGCCAGGAAATTAGTTAGAGGAAGGAAAATCAATGGATCGTCTTCCGCGGTCTCTAGCAAAGGACAGCAGTGGGTCGTCGACCAACACAGGCATTATTGGGCATATGCCGGGGGAGAACATGGCGCCTGCGATGGGGACGAATGCGGGCGGTGGGTGGACGAATGGGGTGCCGCAGATCGGGGAGTACGGCATAGGGAGTGCACCCAAGGGACTGGCAGGGCCCGGAGGCCCAGGGGGTGCGTCCGAACGTGAGCCACCGCCAGGCGGGCCACCACAGCAAGGTGCGGGGGGCTTTCGGATGGCCCAGCCGTATTTCCAGCAGGGGTACCGGGCGCCCTTCCCGCAGTCTCCAATTATGTACCACGCGGCCACCGCCCAGCCTTCCGCGCCGTACGCTTCACCGTTCAGCCAGCCTAAATACAACGAGTACGCGGGCTACGTGCCGCAAGGGTTCTCGTATCCGTACAATGCGCCTGCAGTGCGCCAGATGAGCACCGGCGGCCTCACGTCTGCATACGGCTTTGGGCCATCGCAGCAGGCACAGGCACAGGCACAGGCACAGGCACAGGCACATGCACATGCACAGCAGGCACAGGCGCAACAGACACAACCAGCGCAGCCGGAGTACGTGGTGGGCTACCGCGAGCGCCCGTCGTTCGTGTCGCAGAGCAGCGCAGAGTTCCACACGGACGACCCCGAGCGGCGGCCCAAGAAAAGGGGAAGAAAGCCCGGGAGGAGGCGCAAGAGTGCGGCCGACGTTAGTAGGGGCCGCAAGGGCGGCGAAGGCCACATACTGAAGATCCGGTCGGAAACCAGCATAGCGGAACATCCGGACACCACGGGAGAATCGAAAAGCGATGCCAGAATGAGCCCAAGCAGAGCAAGGAGTGATTATGTAAGCAACGGCAGTAGCATCAGCAGCAGCATCAGCAGCGGCGGCAACATCCACAAAGCACAAAGCACAAAGCCAGAACAAAAGCCAGAACAAAAGCCAGAACAAAAGCCAGAAAGATCGCCTGGCGATGGCCAGACAATGATGACGGTGATTTCATCGCACCGGGGCCGGCTGTCGGCGAAAATGCGGAGGGACTACGAGCAGCAGGCCAGCAAATACTCGCTGAACAACCAGCAGCACGGGGCCCTGCAGAGTTTCAAGGTCAGCCCGGGGACGAAGGTCCGGCGGCGGCGGCGGCGTAGGAAGGACAGTGGCGACAGTTCAGGTGCGGTGCCCGGCTTGGGGGCCGAGGATGGTGCCAGTGTGGGCACCGGGCAGCAGAATGGAGCCGGGAGAGTTGAGATCTCGGCGGAGGAGCAGAAGAAGTTGGTGGAGAGCTTGTTGCGGGAGCAGGATAAACGGCGGGAAGTTGAGAGGGAGGAAAGGAGGAGGGGAGAGAGTGTGGAGGGAGGTTCTAGTAAGGGACGAAATGATGGAGACTCCTGCAAAGGACCGAACGATGGAGATTCAAGGGAAGAGCCAAACGAAGCCTTCAATAATAGCACTTCAAATTCGGAAGGCCCAATTAACGGAAAAGAAGATGGAAAAGAAGATAGAAAAGAAGATGGAAAAGAAGATAGAAAAGAAGATGGAAAAGAAGATAGAAAAGAAGATGGAAAAGAAGATAGAAAAGAAGATGGAAAAGAAGATAGAAAAGAAGATGGAAAAGAAGATAGAAAAGAAGATGGAAAAGAAGATAGAAAAGAAGATGGAAAAGAAGATAGAAAAGAAGATGGAAAAGAAGATAGAAAAGAAGATGGAAAAGAAGATAGAAAAGAAGATGGAAAAGAAGATAGAAAAGAAGATGGAAAAGAAGATAGAAAAGAAGATGGAAAAGAAGATAGAAAAGAAGATGGAAAAGAAGATAGAAAAGAAGATGGAAAAGAAGATAGAAAAGAAGATGGAAAAGAAGATAGAAAAGAAGATGGAAAAGAAGATAGAAAAGAAGATGGAAAAGAAGATAGAAAAGAAGATGGAAAAGAAGATAGAAAAGAAGATGGAAAAGAAGATAGAAAAGAAGATGGAAAAGAAGATAGAAAAGAAGATGGAAAAGAAGATAGAAAAGAAGATGGAAAAGAAGATAGAAAAGAAGATGGAAAAGAAGATGGAAAAGAAGATGGAAAAGAAGACATGGGTGTTGAAGGGAGAGGAGAAAAAAGAAGTATAAATAGGAGAGAAAATCCCCACCACCGAGAAAGGGATTGCACGCTTAAAGAGGAAGGCTTCCGCAAGAAAAGAAAACAAAATAAACCCACTCACAATTCCCCTGGCAATGAGAATCCCCTCGCAGACGAGGACCCCAAAGTGCGAAATGGGGCAGGCCCCCAAATTGGCGGCCAGAAATCATTATCGCAGCACGAACAGACCACGCAAGCCCACGTTGGACCGTGTGCCCTTTCGGTTCCGGCGATGGCTTCCCCTGCAGGCAACGGGCAGCTCCCGTACGAGAGCCACGGGGGCACCAGGGAGACAATTGGGTCTGTGGCGGCCAGTGTAGCGGCGTGGAAGCACGAGGGCGTGGCACCAGCGGGTGCGGCACCGGCGGGCGGCATTGAGGGGACAGCGATGAGACAGCAGCCGATGACCCGCGAACAGGAGAAGACTTTTCAGGGGACGAACGGGCAAATCATGAATTTGATGCTGGGGCCACAGCACGTGGTGGGCAACGCACCAGGCAACGCAAATGGCAACGCAATAGGCAACGCAATAGGCAACCCGCCCCACATACTACAACAGCTCATGGGATCCGTCCCGCCCGAGGCTGTGCTCCCCGGCGTGCCTAGCATCCCCACGGGGTACATTCCCATGCTGATGTCCCCGCAAGGGTTCCTCATCCCCATGCAGTACCACCCGGTGAGCACGCGGGGCGATGTGATTCCCCTCGTGCGGCCCGTGTGGACAGGCGGCTTGCTTGATTCAGCCCGCGACATCGACCGGCGTGCCGTCGAGCACGAGGTAGCCTCTGTCCTGGCCGGAATGCCCCTTTTGCGCGTTGAAACGGCCCCGCAAATTGAGGGGTTCCGTGACAGCGGGGCTCTTTTGAAAAAGGGCGTTCCCTCAGAAAACAAGGAGGCGGTGACCTCTGGGGACGAGCACGAGGGCAACAAGGGGCTGGAGCCGAAAAACTCGGGCAAAGCATTGGAGCCGGCCGCCAGAAAAAGAAAACTGCCCCTGGTGTCCCGCGAGGAGCGGCTGGCGGCCACCCGGGTGTGCATAATGTCCCACGACAGCTACAGGCGCACGGGCCGCAGGAAGACGCTTGCGGATATCGGCAGCGGGCCGGCGGTTGTGCTCCACGAGGGCATGGTGGTGCGCTACCTGCAGCTTGAGAACAG